>LOEQ01003208.1:95853-107565 GCA_001685075.1 Bramus lutescens | reverse complement strand
TATCTATCTATCTATCTATCATCTGTCTGTCTGTCTGTCTATCTATCTATCTATGTTTCTATCTATCTAGCTATGTATCTATCTATCTAGCTATCTTTCTATCAATCTAGCTATCTTTCTATCTACCCATAGTTTTCCTGTTGGAAGAATTGTAAAAATTCTGGTAATTTACTAGCAGTTTGTAGATTGCATAATGTTAAGTCTGACTATTCATGTCTTTTTCTCCTTGCCTAACATATCTTTTCAAGTTGTTATTTCATATGGGATATGAAATGTTTACAAGTTTCAATTAAACAGTCTCATTCTTTGGAGAATTCTTCGATGAATGTTAGACGCACTTCTCTGTATTTTCTCTTCCATTACATTACATTGATACTTGACTAACTTTCTATCTTTTTGTTGACAATGATTTTCTATTAGGAGTGTCTGGGAATTTTCACAGATGGAATTTGTTCCCTGAGAACAATTCATAAAGCATAACAAAAGCCAAGAATCAATTATTGAATCTCTGGATTTATAAAAAAGTTAGTTCTGATTTATAACACTAAAGGATATGCCCCAACATAAGAAAGAAACTTGGAGCATATTCTAAATTCTAACCTCTTTGAGACACAAAAGATGGAGAATGGACTGGACAACATGCTTGAAGAAACATTTTGCGGCTCAAACAAAATCAGGTCTAAATAGCTGATTTAGACCTTAGCGCTTCCACTGTTAGAAAAAATAAGCATTTAATTTTTTCCCCCAATTAACCCTGTTAAGCCCCTTTACAACCTGGCTAAACATTGAGGAAGTGTGGGATATTTTCATGCTGCAATCTCCATTGGATGACTCAGCTGGAAATCATCTAATTCAATCACTGTGGTATGAATGAATATAGACTCTGATTTCTGGATGATGTTAACATAAACACCAAGCAAACACAGAATGAGTCATAAGTGTCTCTGAGGTATTTAAGCAATCAAGTCCCGGAGCCAGCAGGAAGCAGAGTTAAGAAACATAACTCATCCAGGACAGTCACTGGAAATGTGATTTCTGCTTCTCCAGGCATTTTGAGGGATGCAGAAAAGATCAGACTGAAAGTCTCAGAAAATAATTGTGTCCTCATGCATTCAGTAAGAGTTGAATGTCTTCTCTGAAACCAGTGCAACTGCAGAAATGGCTCAAAATACTCAATGATAGCACAATGCTGCACATCCACACACATGATCAGTAGTCCTGTCAGGTGTCTGAATTAGGATGTAAAGAGTATGGGTGAAGGAACAAAGTAGGACAGCTAGAGAGTGGATGGTGAGGACTAACACCTGAGGTTTTCACACCTGTACACAATCACACATACAGCGGAATATATTTTTGGAGACCTTATATGTGAATATGGAGCCACCCTATATCCATGGTGCTGAGTAAGAATAGCGATCAGCATCTCTGAATTTATAAATGAGCACTAGACTTAAGAAAGAACTGAGGTTTGTTGCTTTGTTTCAACGTCATATATTCGACATTTAAGTCAGAAAAAGTCATAGATCTGCAATGGATAGCCATGGAGAATGGGTAGCACACAACTTGATGGCCTGGATTACTTCTCAGACTAAGAACAGTTAATATTTTATGGCACAGCTTCAGTGTCATATGTGGGAGAACAATGACCTTGAAGAAAGTTTAAGACCACGGGTATCTTCAAAGCATCAGTTTCCTTCAGTAATTTTATAAGGATTAATTAAAATATATTATAAATATATATTTAAACATAAATTTGATATTTAATTTAACATTTAAATTATTTTAATATAAATTTAAAAATTTAAATAAAATGTATTAAAATATATATTATCTAAAATAATACTTAATAAAAATATATTAACAAAAATGACTTAAAAATATCAAACTATTTGAAACTATGGGCAATGATTGTTTCTGTGGAAAACTCTGTTATTTGAATGTGAACATTGTTGCATACATTAAATATTTATTTTGTAGAAGGGAAGACTTCTATCCCAGAGCAACTAACTAGTAAGATTCTGTGTAACTAACTTGTGTTACTTAATGGCAGAGATATAACACTCAACACTGATGTCATTAATTGTAAAGATGAATGTTATACATTCATGTCAGCATGTCAAACACCCTATCAATCAGCTCAGTGGTCTTGAGTTCTGGTCACCCTACTCCTGTGTGTTGTGTGTGTGTGTGTGTGTTGTGTGTGTGTGTATTCAGAAGTGTATCTGTGTGCATGTATGTGGGTATGCAATATGTGAGTACTCACTATGAACAGGTGCACATGTATACTGACACATGTATATATGCATGCACATGTATGTGGAGGAGCAAATAATATACACCAAACTCAGAAGTTATTCCTCAAATGCCATCCAATATTTTCTTTTAAATGAGAAAAGGTCTCTTACTGGCCTAGAGACCATGAAGTATGCTAGGCTGGTAGGCTAGTGAGCTCCAGGAATTCACTTGTCTCTGCCTTTCCTGTGCTGGAATTACAAACATGTTTCACCAAATTCAGGTTTTTCTGTCCAGGCTCTGGGAATTGAAGTCATAGCCTCATGCTTGCAAAGCAAGCTTTTTTTTTTTGCATGTGGGCAATCTCCACAGCCTAGCCCTTCTTTTTCATTGTAAAGACCAGAGAGTATTTAGTTTAGCTTTGTACCTTTGAAGGTGTGTTGTAGTCACACATTTCTCCTGGGACATGGAGAAATCAGATACAGATAAATATGAATGGCCATTGCATTTCATATTCATTTACAAAGTAGGTAGTAGATGATTGGTGGCCACTGGTCTAGAAGGACATACAAGTCCAAAAATGGAGGCCCATTCCAGGTCTTCTAGAGAAGGGGCTAGGTCTTACCTTAAGACTACTTACGGAAGGTTTAGGTAGCCAACATTCACCAAATATGTGTGTTGGGTTGATATAAAAAGTACATGAGGCATTTGACTTACTACAGTTAATTCTGCCTTGGAAATAATAATTAGGACATATTAATATTAATCATTTCCATTTCCAAGTGTTTAAGATTTCTTTCTCTATTTTTATCAGTTCACATTACTGTATTTTAAAGTACAAATGTCCTACATAAAGAAAAAGGAGATAAAAACAATCTATGGAATAGAATGAGGAGGCTCTGTATACTTGTTTCTGATGCCATCCCTAAGTGGCTCTTCTAACCTGTTGTAGATGCCTTAGACCTGTTTCCAGAAGAAAGTACTGGCCTTTCTTTCCTCGTCACAGCGGGCAAGAGAAACTTATGCCTTCACTATACAGAGTATAGTCCTGTCTTGTTGTATACGTTGACACCATGAGACTTTCATATTCACAATGGGTGAGAGAAACTTACGCTGTCACTATACAGAGCATAGTCCAATCTGGTATACATGGGCACCATAAGATTGAGCCTCAGAAATGTGACTGGTTTTTAAAATCATAATCTAAGTATTTACGATATCTATGTTAATTTTCATGTAAGTAGTAGGAAACATTGGTTTGCTTTGAATGGGAGAATTTAAATTCTGTGTTAAGCCGTTTTTTTTTTTTTCAATGTGATGAGTAAAGATTTGGATCTCTTTCAGGATTTAAGTTGGTAAGCATCCTTAAAGGGGAAAAACAGTTTTAGCTTCGAAAAGCAATTCATTTGGCTTCCAGAAAATGATTTGCAAATGCAAAGTACTTCCTCCATGTAAACAGAGGTGGCTGTGGTAGTCCATAAACAGTGTGGGTGAGGGAAGAGGAGAAAAGCTCTGGACTATGTCATTCCTAACCCCTTCCTGTATTGGAATCTGGGTTATGCGGGAGCAGAAATGTCATCTAAGGAGGCCAGCTGTCTTCTTAGGTTGTGCCATATATAGGATCCCCGTGATCTGTGTTCTCATTCTAAGCTTTGCAGCTTCAGCATCTTACAGTTTGAAAGGCACCCAGAGTGGATCAGGTGCAGAGAACAAAACAGATGTTGACTAAGTATCAGGATCCCACTGCAAGGCTCTGTAAAATTAGAGAGGGAGCTAGTGCCTCCCAGAGACTGGTGCTTCTGCCCCTCATCAGGCACTCTCTCCCTTTTTATCAAGAACACTAAGCTGGTGGTGCTCACAGCAATACAAGAGCAGCTTTCTATTGAGTGGAGACACATTATTTAGCTTTCAATAGCTTATAAGGTATTAAATATTATCACAAATAATATTAAAAATATGTTATATTATAATTATTATTAAAATAAAATATAATTATTGTCACAGAGTTAAACAAAGTCCACTGGTAACACAGGTAGTGAGTGAACAATCACCTTCTGTCCTTTTTTAAACACTCTGCAGCTATTCTAAGAAAAATCGTTCAGGAAAATGGTGCGGTCACTTTTGCTTCTGAAACATCATTCAAACAGAATGAGAAGGAAGAAATTAAACTCTAGCTTCAACAAGACGAGCAACATCTAGAGCCCTGAAATACAATACATGAGAAAATGTTTCTGAATAGAGTGAAGCGCTATTGAGCATGGTGGCACATGCCATTAGTGCTGGCACTTAAGAACGTGAGGTAGGACAGTGGGAGGCCCAAACCAGCCTCAGCTATAAAGCATGTTGAAAGCCAGCATAAAGTATATAGAAGGATATTATTACAAGCAAAACAAAGTTAGACTTCTTTCTCCAGGTCTAACCAAGGACATGGATGAAACTTGAAATGATCAAACTGAGTGAGGTGATTCAGAACCAGAAAAAGTATTGCAGGTTCTGTCTCATCAGACTTCTAGCTCCAAATTTTTGGGTGTAAGGACATATGCGGGAGTAATTTCAGAAACCAGGAAAGTAAAGGTAGATTAATGCTGGGGTAAGGGATTGGGAAGCAGTAGAGAGGGGAACAGCAGGTTACATGTGATCTGATCAGGGAAATAGGGAAAAAGAGGGGGTTCTAATTAGGGAGCATGAAAGGAGATAAATACAGAAGAACAGGTGAGGATGAAGTAAGATTAAGGGTATCTAGAAAAAGTCATAAGAAATCATACTATTAACTATTTAACTTAAAAATCAACTATAGTACTCTTATGTCTATATGAATATACATATATAGCTCAAACGAAATTTTTGCATCTGGCCAGACAATGCTCATTCCAAAAACCAAAGACAACCTAACAAAAACCTCAGTATGTGATATGAGAAATGCAGTTTTTGAGTTATTTGCCAGGACTTTTCAAGAGACTCACAAATCATACATGTCATTGCTATCACCCTTGGTTACTCCCCAGAGGTGGAAGGTAAGTCCTTATTGCTGAATATATCATATACTTCAGATAAAAGGTTCAGATGTCCCTGAGCTGGAATTGACCTTAGTCTCTCTTTCCTGATCACTAGCTTTCATGATACCAGAAGATGTCATACCAGCTTCCAAAGGAGGTAAACAACCCTCAATTCTACCCAGTTATAACATTATTGAACCACAACATTGACTAGCATAGTAACACCAATGGTGCAATAGTGGCACACCTACATCTATAGTAACCAACAGCTCTCTAATTAGACTTGAGACTCACTTACCAAGAAAGAAATCAATCCGGGAAGCTAGTTACCTAGCCAAAAAGGCTAGTGAAGCCATGGATCTTGGAGGAGAACATGCTATCACCACTTTATTAAACCAGCACCCTTAACTCTAATCTAAATATTTGCCCTTATACTCACAGGTAAGTGCAATCCCCACTCTTCATCAAGGAAACTTCTCTTTGTAGTTTACCATTAGAGTAAACTACAACCAATCACAATGCAGTTTTAGAGCCCAGTCCCCATGAATACATCTATAAAACAAACTTTGCATCTATTACTCAAGGAAAATTGTGGAAGAGTGGATGGAAAGACTGTAGAAACTAGAAGATCTAAGAGTACTCTGTGAGACTGTGTCTCCAAGTAAGTCAGAAACTACTCCTATAAATTCTTGCCAATATGAATGCCAAGGCTTGCATCAATATATATGCCAAAGTAGATGGGGAGAATCACAACCCTACACAAAGAACTGCAGTCAACTAAGAAATGTGGAGAGTGGAGGGACTCTTCTTCAGAGAAGGGTCCACTAATTGGTTATGCAATACCAAACGGTCAACCTTGAAAACACATATGAGTAATATAAATACTGAGTAGGCTATATTTGGGAATATATATGTATGCAATAGCAATTCATTGAAAAAGAAGCCATGAATTTGAAAGAGAAAAAGAATGGGTATATGGGAGGGCTTGGGGGAAGGAAATGGAGAAATAATGTGATTATATTATAACCTTAAAAATTATAAAGCACAAAGAAACAAAGGTAAACATAAGAGGAGCTGTTGAAGGTACTGAAATGTAACTATAAAATTCATAGAATAGGACGAAGACAAAGAGTGCTGTTCACCCAAGACACAAAGACATAGAACAGAAAATCCAATACTTGAACTGAAATCAGTGCTGTGGACTGGAGGGCAAGGCAAGGTTCAGCTCTTGTACACACACACACACACACACACACACACACACACACAGTGTGTCATAGACCAGTAACAATTCCTATCAGTTTGGAATCTAGTCCTGTGTGTTTTCCTGATAAACATTCTGCAAATAACAGGTCCTAGAAGATCTTCTGCCATTCCACTGAGAACAATGGTTGATCACAGAGTCAAAAGTCTCCCTATTTTGTGATGATTTTATCTAACTGGAGTGTTCCCACATAGAAGGAGGAGAGAAGCTTTAAGACCCAGGAAGCAAGAAAACTGTATGCAGTTCAGGAAGGGAAGCATACAAAGCCAAGGTTCTGGTGTTACAAGATTCTGTATTTGTCTTGCTTTCATGGGTTAAATAAAGAAATTGCCTTGGCCTTTTGATAGGCCAGTACTTAGATAGGCAGGAAGACAGAACTGAATGCTGGGAGAAGGAAGGCAGACAGTGAGAGCCGCCATGAAGTCACCAGGTCAGAGACGTTGAATCTTTCCTGGTAAACCATGACCTCGTAGTGATACACAGATTAACAAAAATGGGTTAGATCAGGATGTGAGAGTTGGCCAAGAAGAGGCTGGATACAATAGGCCAGGCAGTAATTAAATCAATAAAATTTCTTTGTGGTTATTTCGGGGGTTAAACTAGCTGGGTGGGAAGAACAAAGGGGTCCCGCACTCTCACTGCAGAGGAGAGAATCTTTAAGACCCAGGAATCAAGAAAAATGTATACAGTTCAGGAAGGGAAACATACAAATCCAAGGAAACTCTGGTGGATTACAAGATTAAAGATGGCTATTCTTGGCCATCCACTTGACTACGCCAGAGATGAACTAAACCCCCAAATGGAGGGTACATCTGTGAGGAATTTTTTTAAATTTGATGTAGGAATATCAGCTTCTAATCCAGATCTTTGAGGTAGGAGGACACTCCTTTAATCCAGATAATTTGAACTGGGAAAAGACACGCCTTTAATCTAAGTCATAGAGCTGAGAAAACTGACCCATAGTCTGGGTTACATGTCCTGCTGTGAGCTGTATAAGAACAGGGAAGAAGAAAGTTTTTGCTTTTTGTCAGCTTGCTCTTGCCTTGTTAGCAAGTCCATTCCTTCACTGGCCTAGCTGCATGCAAACCAAGCAGGAGACTCCAGGAGGTGTAGGTTTCCTAAGTCATCCTCCATCCTGTGGTGAGCTTTTTATGTATCTCTGCATAAGTAACACCTTATAACCTTGTTTCTTCAGTATGCTCACTTGATCACTAAGAAAGAACTGAGCAGAATCATTTCCTTGGCCTTTTGTTGGCACCCCATCTAAGGGGAATAAATGATCACAGCCTAGAGGCAATCAGAATCTGAGTTCCTGTTTTGGTGAAACAATTGATATAAGTGATGAGATTGTTCTCTATCATGCAGAACCTAGCTTATATTTCTTTTTGGTAACCTCTAGCTGTCCAAGGCCACCTGTTGTTTGCTTAGAAATGTCAGTAGCTAACCTTCAGAGAATCTGTCTACTTTCTGTGGAAGGTTTTATTTTATAATATTAATTCTTGAGTACCTTGTGAAGTTATAAAAAGCATCTGAAAAATAGTAAAAGGAGCATATCTACATTTATATCTATGTATCTATATATATATATCAATATATCTATCTCTCAATACATAAATATACTATATATAGCTTTATTACATACATACATACACACACACACACATCCTGAAAACTTAATCAGAGTCATACATCACATAAAGCAATCACGTGCTGTGAGAAATCTTTATATGAAGAAAGTTTTGTATGAAAGTATGATTCCATCAAGCTGGATGCTGAAAGAAAATGGCTAAAGATATAAATAGGAAAATGAAATGCAGTGGAATATTTAACCCAAATGCAGGGATCAGAAGCCAAAATAAAAAGGTAGAAAAGAACAGAAGATGCAGGGATATTGTCAAGTCCACCACAGAGAACACTTCCTGGAGGAGCAAAAGTCACTTCACACAGTTCTCTATTAGACCTGTAATTAAGCAATCACTTTTTGCTCCTAATCTGTGCAAGCTAAGTAGAAAATTCCATTTTACAAATAATTGGACAAAATTGAAAAAATTATTTATGGATAGATCTAGTGGAATTTATTCCTAAAAATGCTTTCTAAACCCAAATCCATTCAAAATATACTCAAAAATTGTTGAAGCATTTCTCCCTAAGATAGAAGGAGAAAAAAAAAAACAAACCAAGTAATTTGAAGTGGGCTATTTTAGTGCACATCAGTGTATAAAAGAATGTCTAAAAATGACAACCATGACAGTGATTGGACATTAATTAGAATATTGAGAGGAATTCTGTATTTCTACCAAAGTAGGCATCTCAGACTCTTGGATAAGTGTTTTTCTTAAGGAAATAAAGTATTTGTAAGATGTAACTTCCATCTTATTTCAAAATAACATAGAGATAGTGTTTTACATAACAAGAAAAACATTCTTCAGTCATCAAGTGCAGGAAGTCGTCAGTAAGATAGCAATGGATGCAACACATGCACAATCAGGAAACTCCCTAAAAGACAGAGACTAGATACAGTGATTACAATTATATGATCTTTTGTTTTAGATTGAGAATGGCTGGAACAATTGTAACAATATTTTTATATAGCTGTGATAATCATGAAAGCACTATTGATTATATTCAGCAAAGAAATGTCTTTTAAAGTGCATAGACAGCACTTTAATACAAATTCTCCATAGGTAACATAGGCAAGTCTGGGTTGGCAAGGGAATTGATTTAAAAGAGATGACCATAAAACTCCAAAATTAAATATAAAATTTATCAGCTACACATCCAGTGTTTATCTATTTAAAATATAAATCTCAATATTTTACACTATTTTTACAGCATGTCGCTTCCCATCATTGAATTTAAAATACTTCGTCATTCTCAAAGGGCATTTTAGAAGTTAGCAACCACCGCCTATTTCCCTTGCTACATATAACAACCCTTCCCATGTTCCCAGTACTCAGCAACCATGAATTGACTTCCTGTCTCTACTGCTCTCTTTTTTAAATTTTTTTATGATTTATTTATCTTTATTTTATGTGCATTGGTGTGAAGGTGTCATATCTCCTGGATCTGGGTTTTCAGACAGTTGTGAGTTGCCATGTGGGTGCTGGGAATTGAACCCAGGTCCTCTGGAAGAGCAGTCAGTGCTCTTAACTGCTGAACCATTTCTCCAGCCCCTCTAGTGGTCTCTTTTAAACATTTAATTTAAATGAAAACAAACACTTTGTGATCATTAGCGATGTTATTTGTTATCATAATAGTTTCAAGGTTTTTCTATGATGTAATATATAAAAATCTCTCCCTTTTGTTGTTGAGAAAGATTCATGGTAAGGGTATTTCTGTTTGTTTATTCATTATAGAGACATATTTGAGTTTAGTCATCTTTCTGTGCCTCCCTCACAATATTATATAGCATCCATCATCCACCATCACAATTTATCAAAAGATTATCTTCATCAGAGTGACATAAAATGATTACAAAGGAGACATCCTTGGGGGTTGTGATATGCTTAAAATGAAGCTTGTAAATGTAATGCACCCAAAATTTTAAAGTGTTTGAGAAAATATACTTACATCAAAGCTGGATTTCCTATCAAAAATAGAACCTTTCTGATATTCATATTAATCTTTTAAAGTGTGGAACTCAAATTTTCAGGTAAGTTGTAATAATTCTGTTTTGATAAGTACCAACAGGCATGGAATGCATTACTGCATTTCATGTTATTTATTCATTCTGTAATGAACAATGTGACTTTGGGAAGACCCCACAAGAACATAGCTAATACAACCTTAAGCCAATTGATAAGGAATGAACAGCAGTCACATAGGCAGAAAGAACATCAGTAGCTCATGCAGAAAAACACCACTAGTCACAGGGGGCAAGCATCCTCTGCCCATTTTCTCCTGCTTCCTAGTTGCTGCTTAGCTTTTTGAGGAAAATGGAGTATATAAGTCATGCCAACCAATCAGGCCATGTTTCTCTTGTTTCTTCTTTGGAGCCATCTCACAGAGAGGAGCTAATGTTGAACCTGAAATGTTTCTCAGTCTTTCTAGAAGAACTGAAAAACTAGGAATTAGAGGCGGAAAATCCATTTACTTCCATTGTGCACCATTTCCCAGAGTTTGTATTTTTATAATAACAGTTAATATATTGTGATTTTTATCTTTTATCAAAATAAAGGAAAATAATTTCATTAACTGATAAGTAAATTTTAAGGAAATTCCTGATCCTGATTTAATTTCCAAATGGGTAGTAGTATGATGTTTGTTTTATCTTCAAACTCTGTCTGACAGCAGCTTTACTGCAACAACTTGGATTTTGGCATTAAAAACATAGATTTATTTTCCAGTGTGTTGAATCATCTGGCAGATTTTTTAAATTAAAATTTTAATTGATAAATAAAACCATGAGCATTTATCATTGATCAGTTTGCACATACTTAGCATGAGCATCAAAATTGTTTTGGATTCACAGATGTTGTAGAATCTGCCCTATAGAATCCATGGATGTGTGGTCAGGAGTGAATGCTAAAATCTACTGTACAACATGAGGACTATAGTTAATAACAGTGTATTGTATTCTTCTGATTATATTTCAATTGTTCTTTCTCAGGAAAACTTTGAATCTCTATGCCACTACTTTTTTTTTTTTTACCTGTGAAGTGGGAATAATAATTTACATTGTAAATGGCTGTTGTGAAATTTGGGTGTGTGAGTTATCATAACACAGGGTCTGAAACTTAAGGGCATCATGCAAACTTGACTGGCAGGCTCATTACAAAATGAAATATTTGCATTACACTGGCCAGCAAGATGCAATAAAGTTAGAGTTAACTGAAAGAAACAGATGGCAGAGGAATATTAGACTGAATTTATGTCCAGTGAAGGAAAACTATTTAGAGCTCAGAATTAAAAACAGATGAGACTAAAAGCAGTGGCCAGGGAAGACATCTTAGGACTGCTATAACATTTGTTTGTTCTTCAGAAGCCCCAAATTTTGCTATTCTGTGGTCCCTAGAATAAGACCCCAGGACTATTATGTGAAAGATGAGTATATACATCTCTGGAAAACTTAAAGACATGTAGTGAAAGGGGAGCGGGGCTGCTTTCATCCCGTCCAGCTCCCACACGGCTAGCTTATACTTGGAAATAAGAACACACAAATTGTAATCATTTAAGCGCTGCCTGGCCCATTATATCTAGCCTCTTCTTGGCTAACTCTTA
>LOEQ01003208.1:78342-90668 GCA_001685075.1 Bramus lutescens | reverse complement strand
ATACAAAATTATATACAGTAAGAGCAAATATATTCAATAATTATCCTATCCTCATGAGTTTAAGTCTTGTATAATAAATAACTTGGCCAAGTCATGAGAGGAAAGTAACTACAACTATCTAGTCTTCAATCCCATAAAAAAATTACCTGAGTAAGCAGGAAGTGCCATCAAGCAACTTCCAAAATGTGCAACAAATTACAAAGACAACTGGCTACCTGGGCAATTACCCAAAGTCTCATCTGCGTATGCATTTCCTTGCCCAAAGTCCAGTTTTGCCCAGAAGAAAACATTGTCAAGGTACATGGATTCCAGAAATGGATAATCAGGACACTTCAATGGGGTTGAAGACAAGATAGTTGTAGTTACTTTCCTCTCATTACTTGGCCAAGTTATTTATTATACAAGACTTAAACTCATTAGGGTAGGATAATTATTAAAACATTTATTGCATGTTTCTTGCTTGATACTTTTTATGCTGGTCATAATTCTAACTTTTATACTTGATATATGTTTTTATTGTCTATAAATTTGTATTAAGCTTAGAACTTTCTTGTTTAAACAAAAGGGGGAGGTGCTGTAGGAATTCCTACTGCCAGTTGCCTTTAAGTTACCAGCCCACTTGGGTGTGGCCTCTTATACTACATATGCCAATGAAAAATGCACATCTGGCCTCTTTCCCAGCTGCAGGATTGAGTTGCTGTTCTCTAATCCAGCAGAGGATTGTGGTCTGTGAGTCTATCCTGAAATAAATAACCCCCTATTATACTCAATTCTGAGCTAGTGTGGGATTTCTTTTAAGCGTCCTTCTTCANTGGCCAAGTTATTTATTATACAAGACTTAAACTCATTAGGGTAGGATAATTATTAAAACATTTATTGCATGTTTCTTGCTTGATACTTTTTATGCTGGTCATAATTCTAACTTTTATACTTGATATATGTTTTTATTGTCTATAAATTTGTATTAAGCTTAGAACTTTCTTGTTTAAACAAAAGGGGGAGGTGCTGTAGGAATTCCTACTGCCAGTTGCCTTTAAGTTACCAGCCCACTTGGGTGTGGCCTCTTATACTACATATGCCAATGAAAAATGCACATCTGGCCTCTTTCCCAGCTGCAGGATTGAGTTGCTGTTCTCTAATCCAGCAGAGGATTGTGGTCTGTGAGTCTATCCTGAAATAAATAACCCCCTATTATACTCAATTCTGAGCTAGTGTGGGATTTCTTTTAAGCGTCCTTCTTCATGCAGGCTTTCTATTTTGAAATGGGCATTCATTCTAAGGACACAGCATGCTTCTGTATTGCTTCACCAGGTGATAGGCATTTGTAATGTCTTGACTGCCATCAACATTCAGTCATAGGACTTCATGTAGTAAATATTTAAAACTTTTTTAGATAGTCAGGCAAATTACTAGAACATATTATATATTAAACTTTTAAGAAACTGACAAACAGGCTGATAGAGTAAAAATAACATTTTATAATCCTTCCAGGGATTGTAATGGGGTTCAAGTTTATCTACATGATTACCAACACCTATCAAAGTTTATCAGTTTGATAACAATCATTCTAATCTCAGTGTAATAGTGTCTCACTTAGTTTTATTGTACATCTTCCTAATGACTAATGATATTGAGCATGGAAAGGCATAGTAAGCAAATTAACTAAAGCAATCATCAAAAACTAAGGATAAACTCACATTATCTAAAAACTTACTCTATAACTACAGCAATTAAGTGAGTGTAATATCAGTAGGGTTAACATCAGCCTCATTGGAAGAGTGGAAAGTCTGGAAGAGCGCCAAGGAGTATGCTATTGGACTTTAAATTGTTTTAAGAGACAGTAATTGAACTACAAAGTTTATCTTTCCATTGCTTCATTCCATATTCTTCCATATACCCTCCCCACTCACTTTCATATCTATGGCCTTTTTGTCACTAATTGTTCTTGCATGCATATATGAATTTATATATACATATGTATTAATAAGTGTAACTGGTTACATCCATATAATGTTACTTGTATGTAGGTTTATAGGGCTGATGTTTTGACTCTGAACTGTAAACAGTTTTTAAGATTTAGTGGTGCTAGAGTATGGATTTCAGTTTATAAAATAAATTGACAATAAAATAAACAGACTCAATAAATTTTAGTTCACATTAGAATTTGACTGAGATTAGGTGATGAGAATATATGTAAATTGAAAAGCAATAAAGTATTTACAACAAAACAGATGTTTGTAACTCAAATCTAGTTCTTAACAACATTTTAACTTTGAGCCTAGGGTTCGGTCCAGTGGTAGAGTTTTATGCCTAACATGCTTAATGACTTGTCCTATTGACAACACCACAAAAAATGTGTGTGTGTCTTTCAAAAGAATATCGTAATTTCATTTTCATCAAAATATTATTCTTTGGGCACCCAACTAAGGAAATGAAGGGTGTGGTGGACCTGGGGTTCAGGACTATCATTCTAACTACTCTGGAGATTGAAGCAGAAAGACTTCAAGACTTCAAAGATTCAAGGAAGCCAGTGTGGGTAAATCTGTGAGATCATGTTTCTCAAAAGAAAAAGGAAAAAAGAAAAAGGAAAGAAAGAAAGAAACGAAAAAAAGGAAAGAAAAAGAAAAAAGGAAAGAGAAGACAATGGCTCCCCATAGCCTGTGAGAAAGTACTTGAAAATAACATCAGACAAAGGGATTATGCAGAATATGTAAACATTTCAAACTCAAAAGCAAATATTGAATTAGAAAGTTGCCTAAAAACTAAGAGACACTTCAGCAGAGGAGAAAGAAAATGAGTGTACAAAGATGTTCAAAATGATAAACATCAGGGGAGTGGTGCTTCAAGTCATGATCAGAGCTTGGCTCACTTCCTAGGATGCAGAAACAAAAGCCAACTGGCCCTCTCATTCATTACTGATGGCAGTGGGGAAGCTGACCCTCCTAGGCATTGCAAATGGGATAGAAAACAGCGACATTCTGGAAAACATTTTGCTGAGGACTTCTTTTGTTGTTTGTTTGTTTGTTTGTTTTTAAACAAAACTAAGTTAAGCTTCCTTTATGACACAACAGTCATACTACTAGGCATTTATCTTAGAAAAATAAATGCTATGTTCACTCATAAACCTATATACAAATGTTTATAGAAGATTTGTTTGTAACAATCAAAACATAGAAACAACCCAAATGTCATTCAATGGTTGAATGGATAAACAAATTGTGAGATCTACATACAATTGTGAATACCACTCAGCAACAAAAAGAAAGCAAACTATTACACACTTGGAAACTTTTATGGATCTCTAGGGCGTTATTCTGAGCAAGAAAGCCAGTACAGAAAGGTTACATACCATCTGATTCAATTTATACAACATTCCTAAAATGACAGGAGGGACAGAGAAGTTAAGAGTGATTCTTTTCAAGAATGAGAATTGGAAATCAAGGAGGTATGCTTCCAGACTGGTAGCAGCACCATTTCCTTCTTGTTGATTGAACACCTCTGTCTTCGCTATGAAAAGGTTTTCTTGAACACGAGTACATGGTAAAATGTCATGGAACTTAATGCACACTCCAAGAAAAGAAAAGGACGAGGCATGAAACTCCAAGAGCATCCAAGGGTGTAGATTCCATCATGTGGCTATCAATTCCTGGTTTAATTAAGGCACCCCCAGGTTGTAAACTCTATTGTAAAGTATTTCTGTTGAGGAGAGGCAGACAGCACTCTTTGGGACTTAGCAATTCTTATGAATTTTTAAAGAAATAAAAAATAGTTAAAAAGAATGACTCATGTCAAAAGTTTGCAACTGATCCCTCCAGAGGAACACAGTAAGCCTGTGTACTGAGGAGTTCCTGTATAGATACCATTTGTGACCTAATGAAACTTTTTACAATGAGAAGGAATTGCTGTGTGAGACTAGCAAAAGAAAGTATCACTGTCATTTGGGACAAACACATTATAACCCAGGTTATAAGCCAGTATGTGTCCAGTTGAAATTACCTGTGAATTCAAACTCTCTCTGAGGTTTTAATCATTGATTTGCTCCTAATAAGTTTATTGCATAGAAGGTTAAGTTTCTTGAAATTGCCCAGTGAGTTTGTTAAACCATCTACAAAACCCCAGTATTCCACTAGTAATGCTCCCTCAGTGGAGGATATGTGCAAAAGGGGCTTTCTTCAGAAAAAGCCTCAAGGTTTGAGGAGATTTTTGTTATGCTTTTATATTGATGAACATTTTCCCCTCTTCTGTAGAGTGATTGAGTCCTTCTCAAACATGTTGCTATTTCTAAGCTTTGCCTGAAGAACTAATCAGAAAAGGAAAGAAAGAAGATGAACTCCGTGGATATGGTTTCATTTAGGAGGATGCAGACACAGTTCTTAAGGATTACAGTCAAAAGTTTTCAGGCTTTCCTTTAACTGTCTCACACTAACTGCATTTTTAATTTGAAATAATGGGAATACATTTCTGCACATCTAGATTCAAACACAGACAATTTTGAAGTTTTTGTATATGAAAGCTACTTAATTCTGCTTTTCCTCAGTGTGTGCGTGCATGTGTGCATGCATGCGTGTGTGTGTGTGTGTGTGTGTGTGTGTGTGTATGTGTCTAATAAGGGCTAATGGTGATCATTAGACTACTGTTGTTAGGACCTGAGACTGACCTTCTCATGGAGAGGAGACACACATTGTAGGCAAGAGGGACATAGTGATAGGTAGACTGTCACTCCAACAAGTTCCTCCTTCCAGGCTTGCTTTTACCCTTAGTGGGAGACTGATCACATGGTATGGAATACTAAAGACATCATTTGAAAGACAGATCAAGAAGATATTTAGAAGAAACACTGGATACTTACCTGTGGTCCTATAATTAGCATTTATAGCAAGAAGTCAAATTCTGTCTATGGTCTGATGTTCTGTACTACTTGCTAAAAAACAGAAATTCCAAGTCAGCCGAACACAGCCTGAGGATGAAACCCTTGGTTTCACTCAGTGGGCAGCATTGTTCTTTTCTGTAGATCTGCTCAGAAAATAGCAAGTAACTCCCTAAGGAGCTGCCTCTGAGGTAGATTTAATGAATGTCATCCTCTAACTGTTGAGACAGGTGACAACAGCATTTGTCCCTGATGAAAGGGTATGAAGCCACAGTTTCCCAGAGAGATGTTTGGTTCTTCCAGAATCATGATCTCGGGAAAGGATATAAAGACCTACCAGGTGAAATGGTTTCCTTCCCACTAGAATTCTAGAGCTGTCCAAGCAGGTCATCCTTTGATTCAGTGAGACCAACCTCAGCTGCTGTGACCCGAAAAGCCTGTTTCCTTCTGGGTTATCTCTTATCTACCAACACCGCAATATTAGCCAGAAATCTGAGCTTGAGGGGAAATTCCCAACACAGTAAAAGTGACATTTTCTGCTAACATTTAAAAAAGCATTCACTTATTTTCTTTTGCATTATAAATTGATCATGACAATAAAGACATAAATGCAGTGAAAATGCATCTCAGTAGAAAAAGGAGAAAGTCATATTTTTGAACTGTTGGCTTAAATGAAGTTGTGTATGTCTATAGAAAGTTGTGCTGTGTTTGGGTGGTGAGGAAGGTAAGGATGGATATGACACCTCTAGAGAAGTAATTGTCGAATTTGGGAGGCTGAGGCATGATGATCACTAGCTCAAAGCCAACCTGGGCTGAATAAGGAGATGCTTCCTTTAAAACTCAAGACCAGGGACTGGTGGGATGTCCTAGGAGGCAAAGGAATTAATCCTCATCACATCAATTGATCTGAGATTGATACCCAGAGCACACATGATGAAAGGATAGATATCAGTCCTGCATGTTGTCCTTTAGCCCCACATAGGTTCTGTGACATGTGTATGTACACGCACATGTAGTATAAATAGTAAAAACTCAGAGACTGATATTGGGGTTCAAACTGAAGATCAGAAAAGCAAAGCAGCCAGACACTGGCTCTTACCTCTACTTCAGATTGAAAATGGGTGAGTCTTCATGAATACTGAAACTCTACATTCTACACTCCACACCCTATACTCCCTGAGTTCCGGTCTCTTCCCCTTTATATTCCTCTCTGTTCAGCCTTATCACTCCTGTCTACACCTCCCTAGTGCTGGGATTAAAAGCCTGTGATTCCAAGTGCTGGGATGACCTTTGTGTGAGCTGTTTCTCTTTAGACAGATTCAATCTTTTGTGTAGCCCAGGATGGTCCTAAATGCAGAGATCTGTCTGCCTCTGTTGTTTCCTGAGTCCTGGGATTAAAGGTGTATGCCACCACTCTGTGGCCTGTATGGCTGATTAGTATGACTGTTTTGCTCTCATCTTCAGGCAAGCTTTACTAGTTAAAACACAAATAATATACCACTATACAACCACACACAGACACACACAGACACAGACACACACACACACACACACACACATAAAGAAAGAAGTCGGGCTTCACAAGTCCTGGGTGTGAGGCCCACTGTAATTTCCTGAGCCTAACATGAGTTTGGTGAGGCCTAGTGTAACTTCCTAAGCCTGGCTCTACTTTGGAGACCTATCTCTGCCCAGCCACTGTTAGTATGGCAGAATATTATTGGCCCTTATTTCTTACCCTGCCTCAACCCATCCCAGACTTCTCCATGCCCATCACAATCACATATAAGTTCCTGCCTGATACCATTAAACGAGATCCTGCTTCAGTAGACTCCTGACTCAGTGGGTGTGTTTCTCCCCCACTGGCCACGGGGGAGGGCTGGGTCGTTGGACACTCACCATCCCACTTAGCCCCAGAGAGAGTCTGGTAGGTCTGGCTGTGCCCCATCTTCTGCCAGAGAACCCGGCAGAAAATGAAATCCAAACAGGCATATCAACTAAACTGTGAATTTCAAAAGCTTCCTAACCCAATAAGCATTGTCATCTTTGGAAACCAACTTGCAATGTGTTGGGTATGGCTGTGTGGCATTCAGGAGCAGTGATAAGGAAGAAAGAATGGCAAAAGGTAGCTTGTGGTAAGAGACACTGAGAAAGCAAGTTGCTGGGCTGACATCATGGCATAAAGACCCAGGAGAATGAGGGAAATAACTGCATCTGGACCTGGAGAGAGACACATTACCTTGCCACATGGAAGACAAAATGCCATAGGACTTACTGCTGGGCACTCACTTGGAACATGCATAGTGGTTCCCTTGAGAAATTTTATACAGGATGTGGGAACTGTTTAGGAGACACATCTAAGCTGCCTATAAATGTTCACACTTAGTTATCTATCTTCCCTAGATTGTACACGCAAAACATTTTTTTGGGGGGGGGAAATGTTAGCATTTAATTGGCCTCCCTGAGTGGCTTCAAGCCACCAGAACACAGACACCTTCAATACCCTTGATCTTCTCTTCAGCTCTTCTGCTGAAAAATTTGACTTTCACGATAACAGGCTACTTAGGAAGCTTTCCCTTCCCCAAAACTTTGTAGTAGACCGATTGCACGACATCAATGATAGGAGCAATTCCGGTCTTGTTCTTGGCAGCATTTACCCGTGTCTGCTCACTGACCAGCATCCACAATTTATCCAGGTTGACAGTCAGGCAGAAGCTCTGGTTCCTCTTTAAGTGGTAATGCCTCATACTAACTTTCCCGAAGTAACCTGGATGATATTTATTGATGCTGATCCTGTGATGATGCGTGCCTACAGCATTCCCGTGTCCTGGATGCTTGCCATGTTTACCCATGCGGCCATGGCTGCGGCTCACTTGGCCCCGTAGATTCCTGGTCTTCCTCAGTCTGGATGGCATGGTGGTGGCAGAAAGGAAAGAGCCACACAAAACCTTTTAACAACAATAAACTTTATCCCATTTTGAGGGGTCATAATAGGGTCCAATAGGAAGATATCACAAGAGGCATGCCATAGAAAAAATATAACAAAATCCGATACTTCCTTTTACAAAATGATGTAAACCAGAATTTGCCCCACATTACATCCAGATGTTAAACATTATCAGCATTATTAAAGAAACAGATTCTAAGAACTAAAGTGTAGAAACAGAACCTTGTCACCCAGAAAGTGCACAACTTTGATGTTCTCACATGGGTTAGAACATCATAGTGTGCCAGTGTGCTGGAATACTAGTTCTAAGAGCTGCATCTCACATGTATCAAGATCATCACTTAGACATAAGGAAGAGCAAGGAAAACAAAATGGAAAAAGGGACAGGAAATGCTCAGAGAGAAAGTAGTTGGGTCCACACAAGTGAAAGAGTGTGACTCTTAAGTTTGAGAAAAAAATGTGGTCAATGTGGAATAGGATTAATGAAAACAACTAAAACATCACAGAAAGAAGTACTAAGACAAGCAGTAAAAATTTAAAATTATTCAAATGTTCTAGAAAATTGACCATGAACACGATAAAGGTTATATCCCTCCCAGAGGCTTGCAGTACCAGATAATAATGTACCGATATTTTCTGTGTACTCAGGAAAAACTATATTCTTGACCCTAAGAGCACATAAAATATGAAATAGTGGGAAAGGCCTTGCAAATTTTGAAAATGTTTGCAGTTCCTCTCACAGGGGGTGTGGAAGAGAGGATTGCTTACTACATTTAGCATTTGTTCTTTTTTTTTTTTTGTGCCTGGTTGGGTGGAAAGCATGAGAAAGGCTCACACTACTGTTCCCCAATCCTTCACAACTGCCATGTTGGGTATGACACCAATGATTCCAATGAGATCCGATTTTTTGTCACTGAGGTGGGAGAAGTGAGAGCCTTCTGCTTATCTCCATATTTCCAAACTACAGGGGACAAAGCAGACGCCAGTTCCACCCTCAGCCCTCAGGTCCCTGTTCTGAGGAGCAGCTCTGTGGCCTACAAGGCATGGAAACCCTTTCCAGACTTCTGAACTCTAGACGCTGGCCTGTCCCTTTAAAAAATAAGACAGTCGCCTCCCACCTCACAGACTTTCAGGCTGTGTTGGCCAAGGGCAGGTCCACACATGCCAGACCAGCCTGGTCTACAGATGAGCTCCAAGTCAGTTAGCGTTGTCTCCATAGTGAAACCCTATGTCAAAAATGAATAAATAGAAACAAAACAATAAGAAAAATCAAACCATCACACACACACANACACACACACACACACACACACACACACAAATCAATTCCTACTTATCTTCCTGGCCATGAGAATGAAGACACAGTCCCCAAAGACCTTCATTCCAATGTATGTAGACTCCCCTCCAAAGCCTCTGACATTATAAATCTGCTTCGGTGGCCACGACTATTGCATGAAGTAAGGACCATTTTGTTCCTCACATGTTTAAGTATTCACACACAACTGTTCACACACTCTCTTCCACTAGGTAGGTAAAGGACGTAAACACTAAGACTATTATTATACCTGACACCCCAAGTTAATGAGTGCCCACATGGGAAAAAGTCAGCTACAGTGAAATAAATTAGAATCCCCGTAGCTAAAACCCAATGAGATTTTGATGTTTCTCTCTGGTATTTTCATGATATATTAATACCTTCTGAAAAATTAAAAACACTTCTAATTTGGGTATTTCCAATTGACAACATAAATGATCAATTCTCCACATCTTTACCCCTGTTTCAAACATCATTTTCATTGGATTTCCAATTTTAAATTGATGGTTAATAATTTTAACTTAATTCTTCAGGCAGCATGAAGATTTATTTCCTCTATGTAATAAATAATTCTGTGATTTATTTCCTTTGGATGACTCTTTTGCATTTTGCTTCTTTAAAAGAATAACATTAGCATGGTAATTGTGACATAGTTGAATAAAAGTGTTCGGGGTTGTGTGTGTGTGTGTGTGAGAGAGAGAGAGAGAGAGAGATCAAATACAGTGCAAAATTTCTGCCTTTGAAGTATTTACAAAAGTTCTAATCCATAGACAGAAATAATACAAATCAATATAAACATTTTATGTTGTTTAACTTTTTAAATCAAATGCCAAGATATCAGACTGAGTAAAATAAGTATTCTAGTATTTATATTTATTGATTTTGGAAAATTACCATGGAAAAACTACTTTCCATGTGTTAATTGGTCAAAATAATTTTATTTTTGTGCATTTCCAATTGTTTTGTTTGATTTTCTCCAATGTATTTGGGAACTGAGCACCATACAGAAGCAAAGCACCGGCTTTACATGTTCTAGGAAAATCACATCCCTAGAGTTAATTTCCAAGACTCAGTGAAATTAAAGGACTCAATGTTTGTTAGACGTCTTTGTGTGTAACCCCAGTCAATTAAATCCTACCAACCAGGGGTTTCTGTCTTGGACTTTGCCAACAAGTTATCAGAAGTGTCTTAATTTTCCTTTTTAATTATTTATTTATTCTTTATTATTTTTCATTTATTTTAGATGCTGTAAGTAGGACTGACTTACAGAGATAACACCTAAGGCCTAGTTATTAGGGAGAATGGCAAACCCTGGGTCTGTGTCTTTTTCTTGTTTTCAATGAACAAATTTCAGTTACAAGCCCAAGCCCAAAATTATATTGATATGTTACTAAAATTCTGTAGGATTTTTCAAAGACAGGAATCAGAATAATATCTACATTTTTGTCCCCTGCTGAAGCTCAAACAAATACAATCTATGACATTCCATAACAAATGTCTGGAGAAAAATTAGCTACTGAAACTTTTCCACTCCCAAGCCATTGTCACTTTCAGTGGCCTGTGTTCCAGGACTGATGACATCATACCCCAGGGAGACATCATATCCAGCCCTCAGATCTGAGTCTGAATCAGACTCAAGCAGAGGGCACCGACATGCACAGACAAATGCATACCTGAAAATAAGCACAAAGGCTTTGAACTTTTAGGATAGCTTTACTTTCTTCACAATGACTTACCTTCCAGAAAGAAATCATTGGAACTGTCCTGTGGTCCCCCTGTGTCTTTGGTCCAGTGGGGAAGCCGTGAGAAAGAGACTGGGGTGGGACAAAAAATGGACAGAACCACTCCCAGTTATTTTTGTGCAGGGCATGATTTGATTTGTGTGGAGCAAAAATCACAGTGATTTTCCAGAAGGGAACCTTTCCTCGGTGGGAAATTATGAATACTGATTATAGCTGAGGATCCCTGAGACCAATTTTTGCAAAAAGAAATGACAATAATCAAAGGAAGGGCTGATGGCATCGAATTTTGCAGTAGAAAAATTGCAGGAAAAAGAGGTGTAATTTACCTTTTCATTCTCACGAGTTTTATTCCTCTTTTGAGTGAAACAGTATAAGACAGAAGGTATAGGATGAAGGAGAAGAGGCTGTACTGTTTCCATTTATGTGTTATTCCCTCTGGCTTAGAATTTGGCAATGTGTTACCTTCTGTAAACATCCTCAGGCAGCTTAAGAAATATCTTTGTCTCAGATTTTTTTTTTAAAGTCAGACTTCCAATTCCCAGTTTTAGCAGATAAAATAACTCACATTACTTGGACGATGGTGAAAAAATTTGAAAACGGGAAGGTAGCTTTGTACAACGACGCTCTGTAAATTTAGGTGGCAGCCAGCACCAGGAGTTCACAAAGACAGGTCAGGTCCACTGCATGACACACCCCTTGGGGCAGAACACTATGTACAGTCGAGGTCTATCCCATCCTGACTGGATGAGTTCATTTTTAACTGACAAGTTTGGCTCAGAGAGCCAAAGAGAGTTCTCCAATCATGTGATTAGTTTGTGAAAAGTGATTTTTTTTCATCTTCCACATGCTGGTATGGGTGAGGGAAAGATGCATTCACCGGTCACCAACTGCAGCAGGTAAGACAGCTGTCCCTGAGGTCACCAGAGTGGGGAAAAAAAGTAAAGTTGGCCCAGACAATATGAGTGGGAGTTAACCAGATCTGAGGGCCTGAGAGCAGTAGAATTGGCCTTGCTGCTTGCTGTAGGCTTTATGGGGTAAGGTAATCCAGGCAGTGCTGGAGAGCTCATTAGGGTAGTGACAACCAGGAAGAGTGGGCAAACTGACCAACCCAGCTACCACCCAGGACCATTATGAGATAGCCCATCCCAACATCCACCGAATCTATAAACTCTTGGAGCATGTGAAGAGGACAAAGCTACAGATTCAAAACAGCAGGTTCTCCATGACACAGGACAACAACTGGATATCCAAGAGGAGCCCCAGTGAGGACCCATTATCGATAGTGTGACAAGCCAGAGGCCTCGAGGCAGACCAATGGCTTGTGGAAATGAACACTTGCAAGTAAAGATGAACAGACTAAAGGGTAAACTGTATGACTCAACTGGCCACACTAGAGCTTTCATCACAAAATTCTTCTTCTTCTTCTTCTTCTTCTTCTTCTTCTTCTTCTTCTTCTTC
>LOEQ01003208.1:68010-78329 GCA_001685075.1 Bramus lutescens | reverse complement strand
CTTCTTCTTCTTCTTCTTCTTCTTCTTCTTCTTCTTCTTCTTCTTTCTTCCTCTCCTCCTTCCCTTCCTCTTCCTCCTCCTCCTCCTCCTTCTTTCTCTTTTCCGCTTCTTCCTCTTTCTTCTCCTCCTCCTTTTTTCTTTTGGTTTTGGATTGTCTCTTTGTTTTGTTTGGTGTTCTGGTTTTTCTTTTAAATTTAATTTTGTTTTTTTGGGGGAAAGGTTGCAAGGGCAGAGCAGAGAGCAAATAAGAGGGGACAGGGAGAAAAGTGAGATCAAAATGCGTGATGTGAAATCCACAATGAATCAATTAAAAGAAAGTGGAAAAAAAGGAAAAGAAAGCTGATTTTCTTCTTCTCCACGAATCTAACCAATAAATGCCTGTTGTGTCTGTCAGACTCACTGTCCACTGGTCACTATGTTAGTATAGTTAGACTGGAACTCTCTGATTTATCTGCCTTTGACTCCTGAATATTGGTTTGCACAAGTTGTACCACCATTTCTGGCATAGGAATTGCCATATAAAGTGTTAGACTATTGAAGTAACGAGATGCATGAATGTTAAAAACCCTGAAAGAATTCCAAGTTATCTAAATGTGGTATAGTTGCTGAGTTGAAAACAGAATTAAGATGACTTGATCAAATTATGCTTTCTAGCACAGAGGGAATAATAAAACTTCCAGCAAGGAAGAAACCACACTGACACTTTTATATGTTCAGTGAATAACTTGTTATATATATATGTATATATATACATATATAACATACATATATGTACATATACATAATATACATAAAATAATTTGTTTCACATTTTGTATTTATTCACTCACATCTCTATCATGAACAGTCTAGTCTTAAAAAATAGATATTATTTATTTTGTATGTAAATGTATGTGTGTGTATGCTTATGCTATGGTGTACATGTGGAGGTCAGAGGTTAACCCACAGGAGTAAATTCTCTGCCTCCACCATATTTGTTGCAAGTATCCAACTCAGGCCTCAGGCTGGACAGTAAGAATCTTTATGGGCTGTACTCCCTCTGTGGCCTTAGAGGTCCAGTTCTGTGACAGACTGGCAGGTATCCAGTTATCATTCTTGGTAGGTGTTGTTTAGCTTCTGGAGCTCTAGTAAGTCTTTTGACCCTGGATAGGTAGAGAGAGCCACTTTTTTAGTTCTGTCTGAAAGGTTATGAGACAGAGAGCTTCTCCTCATTTACCCCGTGAGGCAATTTAAAGCTAAAACAAGTACCATCCCATTTAATTTACTGGAACAAGTAAAAAACTACATGCCAAGATGCTGGTGCTTCTTGAGTAAGTAGACCAAAAGAGAGCTCTGCCATCCAGCAGTTGATAGAGAATGTGTACACAAAATATCATTTGATACGCAGTCAGGAAAATGCCATGTTAATTTTTTATGCACTATGCCTCCATGTTTCGTGGGATAAAGGTGGATAAAAGTATTTCTAACACATGTATAGCATGATAAAGTGTAAATTCTAGATATTATGCTATTAGTGATTCTTTTCAGATTTTTCAATGCTCATTAATTAAAAAAAAGAATGTAGGCGAACTTGTCTCAATGTTGTATCTAACTAGTTGGTAACTTGACAGCAAATACTGGTCAAATTTGATTGAATTTATATTCAGTGTGATTCAGCAGTATTAGAAAATGGATTTTGTCTGTGAGACAGTTTTATCATTTTCATTTATCAGAAGATAAATGTGCCAGATGAATCATATATTCACTAAGAAATATACTTCTCACTTAAATTATGTGTGTGATTCAGTAAGAACCAGTTATGAATGGTTAATCACAGAATTCAATGAATGGTCAAGAGCATAAAATAGCAATCACAGGAGCCATTTTGAAAGGAAGCCATGCTATGCCATAGTTAGGTAGTCTTCACATGTAGGTAAAAGCACAAAATTACATATGTTTCTAGAAGACAAGTTTTTGAATCAATATATGTTTAGAACAATCTTTGCAAATAATCCTTGCATTCACTCAAGGCTGAAGCAGCAAATGGCAGCTGGGGGCCCGAGTCTCCAGAATATCTTTGTAGCATGTCCCCTCCTGAATTTTCTCACTTCCATTCCTCACACCTGATGTTTGCTGTTTCCAGTTGGAGAGGCAGTATCCAACTTCATGATTTAAGGAGGCAAGTTATACATACATGCATGTTCCAACTCAATGACATGATTCATAGGCAATTTTATAAATGGTCGAGTACAGGGAAGGTAGAGCAACTAACTGATGATGAGAAGTGCACCAGAGTTACATTTTTTTCCCACATGATAAACAATTTCATTTCAACTTGGCATATTGTTTTCGATCCAGTAACCCAACATGTCCCATGAGGACATGGAATCATGGGACAGGTTATGATAATCTTCTTCCATAGCCCCCGTTATCAGTGGTTAAGGGACATGGTGGTTTTGTGTTTCGTTGGTTATTGTGAAAGCCTTCACAGTTTTCATGGCAATGCATGTCATTGGAGAGAAGTTCCCACAACTGACTTAATAATCTCCTGACAATAACATGTACTACAATATTTACCACAAACATCAATGTCTTTATATTTATGTTTTTCACCTTGGAATTGTGATGTTTTAGGAATTGGTGAAGCATCAACGTCAATGGTCTTGTATTGCTAATCAAAATAACTGGTATGAATATTCTTAGAACTACCAGCATAAGGACAATTGTTGCGGGATGAAAATCAGATTTATGAAATGTTCCACTGCAGTGAATGCTTGACTGTACTACCTTAGTACCTTCCAACATGAACTAACATGCTTTTTTATTATTTTGTTTACGTTTGAGATTATAATTATAACATTCCTCATCCTCCCTCTAAACCCTATAACACCCTCTCCTTGCTCATTTTCAAGTTTGCAGCCTCCTTTTTCATTAATTGATATAGGTATTTGTGTGTTTCTCTCTGTGTGTAAGTGCACAAATGTGTGCACATGCATGTACATACTGCTCAGTATAATGTATGAGGTCGCTTGTTCATTTCCTGGATGCCCAGACTCCAGAAATAATCACACAGAAACCATATTATTTATAATACTGTTTGGCCTATTAGCTCTAACTTCTTATTGGCTAGCTCTTACATATTAATTTAACCCATTTCTATTAATCTGTGTATCACCACATGGCTGTGGCTTACCAGCTAAAGTTCTGGCATCTGTCTCCACTGGGGCTACATGGCTTCTTCCTGACTCTGCTTTCTTTCTATCAGAATTCAGTTTAGTTTTCCCCTCCTACCTCCATTCTGCCCTGTGCACAGGCCAAGCCAGCTTCTTTATTCATTAACCAATAAAAGTAATATATAGCCAGAAGGACCTCCCACATCATTATAATGTCACTTTCATGTATGTGTTCAGGGCTGACTATCTGGTACAATTGGTATGTGCTTCTCTGAGGAAGACTATTTCTCCCATTCTTAGCATTCATTGGATGACTATCATTCTTTCTATAGGGTTGAAGCTTCATGGCTTCTCCTGTCTACATTGACATGTCTATTTTTGTTGTCTTTGTTTAGCTCACATTGAGGCAGTCATAATAAATATATAGTTTCTGGCATTAGTAGGACACAGAATCTTACAGAAAGCTGTCTGATCCTCTGTCTATTACAACCTTTCTCTCCCCTATTATGCAATGCCTTAACCTGACATGTAATAATTGTGTTGTAGATGTATCCATGGCGACTGGGTTCTATAACTCCGAATTTTGGTTGTTTGTGTTTTTTTTTTATAATGGTTTGTGTCTGTTGCAAAGAAAAGTTGGTTGGTGAAGGGTGAGGACTATACTTACCTGTGTTTATAAGGACACATATTGAGAATGTAGCCAGTGACTATGCTGTTCTAGTAAAGTGGTAGTTGTAGCTCCCCTTCCAAGTTCCATGTTATTACTAGCCATGAGTTTTTGGGTAGGTTTCCAGTACCAGGAATGAATGATTTCCTGATGTGGGAGTTTCCTTTGTGTGCTGTGATTACCATTAATGAATAAAGAAACTGCCTTGGCCTGTAGAACTTAGGTAGGTGGGGAGGACTGGACTGAATGCTGGAAAAAAAAGGCAGAGTCAGGAAGAAGCAATGGAGCCATCACCAGAGATAGACATCCTGAAACTTTGCTGGTAGGCCATGACCTTGTGGTGATATACAGATTTATAAAAATGGGTTAAATTAAGATATAAGATTAGCCAATGATAAGCTAGAGCTAATGGGCCAAGCTGTGATTTAATTAATATAGTTTCTGTGTGGTTATTTTGGTTCTGGGCAACTAGGACAAATAAGAGGCCTTCTTCTACAATTTCCTTTCTGTTGAGTGGGCCTTAAGTCTAATTAGAGACCTATTGGTTATGGCCAAGATGTGCATATCACCATTACTGCACCCTTAGGCTTATTTGGACATATTGATTTTACTGAGATTCACAGGCTTCATAGTGCGGCAGGACTGTTGATTATTTTCTGATTTTGGGAGCTTTCCTTTTGGTACCAGGAAAGCTAGTCTTCAGTAAGGAGACATTCGGGTCACTTCCAGATCAGGAGTCTCTGGGGTTTGTGTCTGAAGTGCATGATATCCTCAGAAATAGACACATACCTTTCAATAATTGGGGTCACCCAAGGGCAATAGCAATATTTGTAATGCTTTAAGAGTCTCTTGGATAACCATGGAAAACAACTAAAAAGGGTGTTGGGAATTTTGTCAAATGGCCTTTGGCTTTTGAGGAATGGGTTGTCATTCCAAATGAAAAGTCTTATTTAAAAATATATGTATGTTTTCTCTAGTTTTATCCATTTGCCTGCAAAGAGATGTTTTGATGAAGAAAAGATAAATACTATGGTCTTATCATGACTTGTAAATTTGAAACCAAAATCTTTTGTTTGAAGATCTTGTTTTATACTCTGGGTGGGTGATATCAAGTCATCTTTTCTGAAATTTCGAGGGCACTTAACATCTCAGAGAGGGTCATGTGCATGAGTCAATGTGTGTGTGTATGTGTTGTGTCCTATGGAATATTTAACACAAACGCATTGTAGAACTTCTCACAGAAGTGAATGTGGTGTATGATATTATGACAGTATAGCACAAAGACTAAGCTATAATGGTTTAGCATTTGTTCAACTATGTTCATAGCAGCATTATTTGTAATAGCCAGAACCTAGAAACAACCTAGATGCCCCTCAATGGAAGAATGGATATTATTTATAAAGCAATAAAAATAAATAAAACAAATAAATAAAACAAACAACCAAAACAAAACAAAAAAAGAGTTAATAAGAAGCCTGAGCTAATGGGCCAATCAGTTTTATAAGAAAAATAAGGTGGCTGGTGAAAAAACAGGGCTGTTTCAAATGCAAGATCTTTACTGCCACAAGTTGGGCTTTTACTGGGAACTGTGATGAATAATTTTCAGAAAGAAGAACAGCCCTTTGCATTTATCTATGATTTAAGTTCTATGTTTTTTATTCATTAATATCTAGCAGTTGGAAAGCTATTTACATTTGATTTGTGTGAAGTATTGATTATTACTCTAAGTGTACTAATCTACAACGTTAAACTCTTACCATTTTAGAGTGATGGCCAAGGATGAGGAACTGATCTATGTCTTCTTGTAGGTGAATGAAGTGCTTGTCATAGAGCCTCATATTTTAATGAATGGGAAAAATTGACATCAGCTTTTCTGAAATAAAATCAAGCAGTGATCTGATCAAATTGTTTTCCCATAAAGTCAAACCAGTCATTAAATTTATAGCAGATATTTTCCATATTTAAATTGACCTAACTTCACATTTCAACATTTTAATCAAAAGAGGTAAGAGAGAGGATATGGTCAACCAGGCAGTGAATGAGCAAGATCATGGGTGACCATTATGCATCAAGAAAAATCAATCACTCTATTCATGTCTGAGCACACAGATACATAAAAATTATTGATTTACAAGAGTGATTTCACTAGCTGGTTGATGGTCAAGTATAGGTCAACTGTTGGTTTTTTTAGTAAAAGTATTAACATATTCAAGCAGAGATATGTCTTTGTTTTCTACTTCTCACATCTACACAATTGTTTAATAATCAGTTTTCACTTGCTAGAGGAAATATCTGTGAGACCAAGGGACCAGGCTTGCTAGACTTGTCATTGAGCTGACCACAAAGGCTTAGATATTCAAAGGGTACATATATTCTGTATTTATCTCCTCCTATATCCCTAATTAGAGTTCTCTCATTTACCCATTTCTCCCTTAAAATCATCTATACCCCATTATCTTCCTCAATGTTACTCCTTCACCTACACCCTCTGCCATAATCCCCCCATCTTCCTAGTTTCTGCAGTTACTTTGGCATGTTGTACTCATTTCTTGAGATTTGGAGCCCAGAACTTCAAATGAGAAACTACATACAATGTTTAATTTCTTTGTTTGGGTTTATTCCAGTCAACATAATCTTTTCCAATTCTGTTCATTTACTGGCAAATTTCATTTTTCAAAAGAATAAATTTTTAATATAACAGGTAAGTTGCAATTTCTAGATCCTTTCCAATCTTTCAGGTCTCAGATCAATGTGTAAATTAACTGGTAAACAATGTTTGAATACTTGGATATTTTATAAATAAAAATGCTATGAAACATTGGCAAGTAATCACAGTATTAATTGTCCTTTAATTCTTAAAATGACAAATTAACCAGCTACCAAAGACCCTTTGGAAAGTGACATAGCTTCAGTTCACATCCCTCTTTGCTTCATGAACATTCTGTGATAGTCTTATCTATTGAACCTCTTCCAATGACTCTGTTCTTGTGGTCAGACTTGTGTACACTTAAGCCTAGGCATGACTGCTGCATACACTTGGGCAAGTGGTGCTCTTGGGCCAGTTGGAAAAGCAATCTTTAGCCTACACAGTGGCTAGAATGACTGCATTCTGCAAAATGAGATAAGAAAGCCTTTGTCACTCATAAGAACTCTCAGGTTTCACATCTAATTACATCAATACTGAGTTTGTCAGGGGTAACTCATCTCATCTGATTTTTCTCACTGAAATATCAAGGATACTGCCTAAAAGCTAAGAAACTGAATGACATCCAGTTTGGGCCTTCAAAACTTCCAGAGCTTTAATTTATCTACTTCCAACAAAATTAGATAAGGACTCATTATATAGAGAGCTGATAAAAATTTGTAGATAGTACTTGGCAATAAGATATTGTAGCACACAGTTCAAATAACTAAGAAATACACTGCTATAAAATTCCCTTCTGTTTTTATTTTTGTATGTTTGGGGATATGTATTTAATTATTCTGATTGACTAAGCTGAAAATAGTCCAATATTGCTCATAGGGATAGAGTTAGTGATTTAAAACATTCTTGAGTAGGTTTGTGTTGCTTGACCAATTGTGAGCTCCTAATTGAAAATCTTCCTGATTCTTGAGAACTTGTTTATTATTTAGTGCATCATTGCCTTTAAAAATGGAAGTTTTCAGTTCTATACATGCTTTACAAAAAACCAATAATGGGATAAGATCATTTAGAAAGCTTTCAAGACTAAAATGTATTCAAATATGAATTTATGGTATAAATGGAACAAAAAAGTCACTTTACAATTAAAATAATTTTAATTTATTGACTATTAAAATACTTAGTTCAAAGAGCTTTTAAGGATGATGTGTGGGTGCTAATTAATTTAATACTATTTCATTTAATGTCTATCTGCTATATTTAAAATATATGTGTTGATTCTATTTTAAGTAAAGAATGAAATTGAGACTCACGATAAAACTTTTTAACATTTTGTGCATCTAGAGGCAGTCAATTTTATCACTGAGACCATAGTTGCCCTTCATCATATTCTGAGATGCTAGAAGTTGGTTTGTTTGACCTCTGAATTAATTTTCTTTCTTAGTCATTTCATTCAGAGACACTAGGAGCAACCAGTCAACATCATCATTTTTAATTATTTGTCCCAAACTGTCAAAAGTTTTATATGCATAGTCACTAAATCCCTTTTTCCCTTACACAATTCCTGAATCCAGAATAATAAAATATATTTGGCTCCACAAGTTGTAAACTAGTTCACACTATTGGTATTAAGTAATATCTGATTGTCTAGGAGAGGCTTTAGTTACAGTAGATGTTGACAAATTGGAAATACTATTTCAGATATCTAAAAAAAAATTCATCCTTATACTTTCTTTGCTTTAAAAACACTCCTGGTACCAAAATCTCTATTAGCCAATGTTCTACAGAGGAACACAACTCATTAGATAATATATATGGGTTTTTTAACGAGTGTCTTATAGGTTATGGTCCAGCTAGTACAGCAATGGTTGTGTATCAACAGAAATCCCAAGAATCCAGTATTTGTTCAGTCCACAAGGCTGGATGAATGTCTCAGCTGATCTTCAATATTTTTCAGGTCCTGGAAGAGGTAGACTGTAATGTCAATGAAGGAATGGGCTTACTAGTGAGTGTGAGGGCATGCAGGCAAAGAAAGATAGCTTCATTCTTCCATGTCCTTCATATAGGCTGCCAGCTACAAGTGTTGCCCAGATTAATACTGATTTTTTTCCATCTCAAAATATATAGATTAAAGATGGGTCTTCCCTTCAAATGATATAATTAAGCAAAATTCCTCACCGGTATACCCAGCCACATAGGATGTAGGTAATTCTAGATATAGTCAAGTTGACAACTTAGTCTAGTCATTACAATGGCCTTAGGCAAGTTCAGCCAGCTCTCTTACTATCTGCATATCTTCTACAGAAAACTATACTTGGGTTAGTATTACTTTTAGAAAGAAACACTTTTTTAATTTTGCATTTTATTTATATATTTATTCTCTTTATATGTGTGAATGCATGTGATATGGTGTATGTATGTTAGAGGACAACTTGTATGAGTTTCTTCCTTTTCTACCACGTGGGTCCCAGAGACAGAACTTCAGGCTTGGTGACAGATGCATTTACCTGCTGAACCACCTAGCAGGCTTCTCTATCTTTTTATGTCGGTATAGAGTGGCCTGAGAATTAAACAGATACAGAACTCTTAGGAAGAGGAAATAACTAAAATTAATTGTACACATATAGAAGAATTCAAAGACAAATGTGACTCAAGTAGCTGGTTAATATGCTAGTCACAGAATACCTTAGCAAAGGACTGGGAAAGGCAAAGAAAATGGACTCTTAGGAAAAGAGATGGGAGATATGAAAGCATTATGACAATATGTGCTCATGCGATTTCATATACTGATGCTTTCTTGTCTTTGGAAATGTATCAGTCTTGCAAGTGTGAAACTTCCAGAGAGGGTATTTGTGACAACTGAACTCTTTATAAAGGTTTTGTTTTTGCAAGATAAAAGAAGAATGGAGAAAGCTGCTTCCTCCAGCTGTAGATGTGCAAGTGTCTTTAGCTCAAAATAATCCTCATGTCAGTGAGGCATATTCTAGACCACATTAATGTCACTTAAAATTTATTATTTTCAAAGTGCATTTTTGTAATTGTATTATCTGTTTCCACTAACCCTAAGATGCCTGTGCACCAGAACTTTCCAGAAAATTGCAGAAAACCCATTCTCAAGCCCATAACAAAATTAATTAAATAAAATCTTAGAGACATTAGAAGTAAAAATATATTACGATATATGCTTTGAAAGACACCCCCCCCCAGATAAGAACAGAACTAGTTCTTCATAACTGCTCTGAATTGCCATCTAGCAACAGTTTCCTATTGAGATACTTGTGGCTCTTTTTCTTGATTATGCTATAGAATTCACAAATGTTGGTTCTGAAACAAAGGCTCAGTGCAGATGTGTGATGGTAATTTTATGTTCAAACAATAAAGTTAGATTCTATTTGATTGAAAAAACAACTTTATAATCAAACACAAAGACAAAATAAATCTGAGAAATGATCTACTTATTACTTCAACTACTTATGGTAGTTGAAAATAATTGTGACAAGAAAGTTGATTTTCATGTACAAACCTGGAGGAGCCCATTCCTTTTACAAAAGCTTTTATTCCTGGATATAGATCTCTCGACCTAACTCAGTTCTGACTGTGAAGTTACAAACCAGTGATAAGGGAACAGAGCCTCCATTTCCCCTTCATGTAAATGCTGATTTCCTGTGCTTTATTCCTGTCAAACGGTGGAGTGGATCTGTGCATTCTTCCTTTCTTCAACAGATTCTGAAAGGCATCCATGCCCATGCTGTCTTGTTTCTTGGAGAGAATTATTCATGAGCTGTGATCTGCACAACGCTCAAGCTAGAGAAAAGCGAATCTGTAGTGTGTGTGTGTGTGTGTGTGTGTGTGTGTGTGT
>LOEQ01003208.1:17258-29270 GCA_001685075.1 Bramus lutescens | reverse complement strand
TCTGAGAGGAGAGTCATGGTGTCTGCCTGACTCTGCTTTCTTTCTCCCAGAATCATGTTCTGTCTACTCCACCCACCTAAGGCATGGCCTATCAAAAGGCCAAGGCAGTTTCTTTACTAACCAATGAAAGTAACACATAGACAGAAGACCCTCCTACGTCAACTAGCTTTCACAGTGCTGGAATGTGCTATGTGTGCTACTGGAAGAGAATAATAATTGTCTATCTTACCCAAATGTGAACTCTGAGTTACAATAATCACTGACAAGATATGCCCATTGGTACCAGTGCTACACAAAGTTATTAGAGTTACTAACCACTTTCTGATTGTTTTAGGGCCCACTCCACAAGATGAAACTCATGCTTGTCATTATCACGATCAAGAACCTGTGGCTAGATAGATCAGAGACCCTAGGGAAGAACTGGCCACTATTACTCTACTAAATGAATACAGTACTAAATTCCTGTTGTCTTCTTGTTTTACCTATAGATTAATACACTCCTCAATTCTCTCTTCAAAGGTGCAAACCCTCTTTTTCTGTAAGTGATGACTACCACAAACAGATGAACAACTGGTGAAATGTATAGAATATTGGGCTGGTGAGTATTCAGCCCTAACTGGGTCATGGTAATCTGTATTGCATCCCCCTCCTCCAAAGAATGAGGAATCATCAGGGGAAGGGAGGCGGGGAGATTATAAAAGGCAGAAGTAGTAGGCAATCACAAAGAAACAGTGTCTTCCAGACACAGCAGGACAGCCACACATATGAATGCCAGCAGTTGTGACAGTGTACACAAAACGAGCAAACTAAGCCTGAAAAAGCCCATCATGGAGAGGGTAGGTAGACACAAAGTCAACCCCTAGCTAAAGAACTATTGGCAATGATAGCAGCTGAGGGAGAAAAAGGAATTTAGAATTCCCGAGTATCTTCCTGCCCTCAAACCCCAGTTTCCAGCTGTCCTTCCCAGAGGCAGCCACTCTTCTGATTCTTAATTATCACTTCAGAGACATTCTTTGGGAATGCAAAGATGTACATTAATGAATCTTTTATGCCCTATAAAGCTGGGTACAATTTATATGTAATTTTGCATTGTGTAGAAGTCTTTGTAACTACTCCACATCTCAAGAGTAAGCAGCAATTATTTTCAAAGTCTGCATGAAATTCTATTGTATGAATATATATATACATATATATATATGCTCCTGGTGGGCTTTTAAGCTGTTATAGCTTTATATTCTCATAGATGATGCAATGAAAATCTTTATATGACTTTACACAGACATGTAAGTACTTCTTAAATATAAATTTTTATTAGGAGAATAGCAAATTTTGTATATAGTTTCAAATTTTGAAATGCATTGAGAAATTTCTCCTCAAAAGCAGTACCATCCAGAATCTCAACAACAGCATATGCTTGTACTATCTTTCTCATTTCTTAAGAGAGCATCATCAGTCTTTCAAAACTGGATTTCATGATCCACAATCTGTATTTATTATTTAAATCACATATTTCTAATCTGGGGAGAAGTTGGGCATCTTCTCTTGTACTTCAAAACATCATTTTTCTCTTTAGAAAACCTATAGACTAAAAATAGTTTGTTCATTTATCATATTTGCTTTAAAAACATTTAAAAAATTAGTCCCTTGAGAGTTTCAAGTTTCTTACTACACGTTTTGATTATATTTATTCATCCTCCAACTCTTTCCAGATCCACCCTCTCTCCCATCTTCCCAACTTTGTGTCCTTTTATTTTATGAACCTTTCAAGACCAATTTGCTCTGCTGAAAATATCCTTAGATATGTGAGCTTCCATTGTAGCAGGTTGACTTACAAAAATGTAACATTGAAAAAAAGAATAATTATAGATATGTAAGCAATTCATTTGCATTTCCTATCAGTTCATGTTTCAGGCAAAATACACACACAAAGTTAAAGAGTCTGGTTCCAAGAAGAATCCAAATCATTGGCAGGAAAAACCAGCAGGTGATCAGGAAAGAACTGTCTTTTTTTTTTTTTGTTCATTTGCTTACCATCTAATTCAGGATTCCCTTTTAACCAGACATGAAAATTAGTGTTAACTGTCAACTTGGGAGAATCTAGGCTCTCCTAAGAGAAAGCCCTGTGGCATACCTGTGGGAAATTATCTTCATTGTGTTGAGGTGGAAATATCTGACCACTGTGGTGGAACAGTGCTCTGGTGGTTCGAGTGGAGAAAAGGAACTAGGTATCTGCATTCATTACTTCTGCTTCACCTTGCATACTTCGTCTTTAAAAAAAAATAAGTGCAAACAACAAGTTCTTGATTGTTTCCAGTAAATTTTTAGAAGATGTCTAGGATGACAGAAACACATTCTGTAGTTTACTTTTAATGCTAGGTCAGTTGAACAAAGATGACCAAAGCTAAAGCAATGATCACACGTATCGTCATCTTTTTATTCCTACACATATATGTGCATTTATATTTGTGTATGAGAGAGAGAGAGAGAGAGAGAGAGAGGAAGAGGAAGGAGAACTGGAGGGAGGTAGCCAGAGAGAGGAGAAAAAAGAAAGAGAAGGTGTTGGAAGATGAGAAAGGAAGGGATAGAGAGAAGGAGGAAGGAAGGGAGAAAGTAAGGAAAGGAAAAAGGAGGAAGAGAAAGGAATGAGCAGTAACTACCTGTTTGTGAGGTTTTCCAGCAAGATTAACAAAATCAATTTTTTTCTTTCATGGAATAGGCTTGACTGAGGACCAAGAGCCTCGTAGAAGGTAATGAGAAGAGGAACTTGACAACTAGTGAGAGGAGAGTGAGCCATAAATTGGTAACCTGAGCAATGCTGTTTGAAGGCGTGCTGATAATATACACTGGCTGAAGCAATGAGCTTCTTAGATGAGCAGGGCACCACAGATGCTGGCTTCTTTCCCTGGGTTTTTCAAGAGTTATGAGTCAAGAGCAAACTGAATGCATGTGTCCTCTACTACATCTCTTTGCTCATTCAGTCGCTCAGTTCATCAATTAATATGTATGAATCTCCCAGACAGTACATTACCTGATTGAGGTCCAGAGATCTAAAATGGATTCTAAGTTTCTGTTCAACTCCTTAAGAATATTAAAAGCCCAAGAGAAAGAAAGAGGTTTTAAACAGACTTAAATATTTAGTTACCATTATTTGCAGTCTCTTAGCCATGTAAACTAAGAAAATATCTGAAACGTGCAACTGGATGTATACCATCCCAGAGGGTATGCGAAGATTTCCTTTGCAATGAGAAAATTATGTCTCACAAGGTTATTGACATCCTAAAGTCACTGGCCTTTATATGTTGCTTTGAATTCTGCTACTTTGCTGATTATATTAGATTAGGTGCAATAAGAGCTTTCTAATTTAACTGTTAGGTTCTTTTACATATACAATTACCCATTGTCTGAAATTCTGCTATTTCCTATCTTCCTTTTCTAGTCATCATTTCTGTTTTTCGCCTCACCTTATTGTTCTAGGTAATTGACTATGGATACCAAGGTAAAGTAGCCTTGTCTGTTTCTGGATTTCCAAGGCCATGATTTTGCCCTTTTCCATTTAGTATCATATAAACTAGAGGCTTGTTGGATATAGACTATATTGTATTGTTGTGTTACTTCTAATCATGGTTTCTTCAGGATTTTTACCATAGAAGTATGTTCAAGTTTTTCTTGTATCTATTGTGATGACCATGCAATTTCTGCCTTTAAGTCTATTCCATGCATGCACACTGAGAATGCAAACAACATGGTCATGCTAATAATTTTTATTTGTCAACTTGAATGGATTTGGCATTACCTATAGGGTACATCTCAGGATGGCTATGATGGCATTTCCAGATAAATTTTACTCTAGGAGAAAGACTCACCATGCACGTGGGCATCACTTTTCATGTAAAATTTTAAAAACTGATTACTCTTCACTGATGATCCTAGTATTGGAACAAACACCATCTTACCAAAACCCTCAACTGGACTTGAAGCTTGGAATGATAGTCAGCCTGTCCTGAGGGTGCAGCTCTTCTCACCAGGATCATCTGTATTTGGATGGATTACTTATGAAATGAGACTTTTGCTTCCCCGTCCCCCACTACGGAGCCATGTGGTTGAAGCCGTGTTCATCTTGGCTTATTGCTATTCAGTTCATCATCTGTCTTTACCTCTGAACTTGTCTGGCACCTTGACCTATTTTATGAGTTTTCAAGGCTTTTCATCAGTTTCTGCTTTGGAACAGTCTGTTTTCTTTCACTAACTCTTCTCCGTCACAACCAGGCAGCTTAAACCAAAGTCCTCAGGGCTTGGACTTAAATGTGATTAACTAACAAGTTTATCTAGTTCTTCATTTACCACCAGAATCATAGAAAGTGGTGAGGATATCAAATCAATAGTCAATGGATTTGCTAATTTTTGAATTTCTTTGTCTAATAGTAGATGTTTCTCCTGCTTTTATAATCTATCAACTCACTGTGTTCCTCACACTCTAACAATACTCTCATTACCTACGTCATTCAATTGTTCTTGAAAAATCACTTCCTGTGCCTAGATTTTCTTCAAATAAATCCCAATAAAAGAATAATCCTTTGCAAACAGTTCTAACATATCACCACTATTTTATTAGGGACTGTCCAATTTCATTTCTGATTTACATATTTTGAACTATCATGATGATAATTTTGTGGGCTTCCTGCTTCATTTTCTCTCTCTCATGGTCTCCTTTTTTACTTTCAAGGTTGGTTTCAAGTAGAGAATATTAATGGTATTTACATCCCCCTCCTTCTGCATGAATCTTCACCATCACCAAATAGTTCAAACATTAAGGTAGCATTCCTTACATTTCAATCATTATTTAAATTACAGTACTAAGTCATTATGTATTTGGCAGGTATTTTTAAATTACTGTCACATATGATAATATATAAGTATATATAATATACTCATACATAAGTCAAATTGGTGTATAATAATATGAAGATATTTAGGGTTTTCAATTTTCCTTTTATGTTTCCTGCATTGTATCCCACAGACCCTGACATGTTTTGTTTTCATTTCATTCAAATACAGGCATTTTAAAATTTTTCTTTAGAATTTCTTCAGTGACCTATTCATTATTCAATGCTGTGTTGTTTAATTCCCAGGAGTTTATTCTTTTTCAGTTTCTTTCACTATTGATATCTAGTTTTATTCCATTGTACTCAGTACAGCATGCTCTTTAAATCCTCCTGTATTTGCTGAAGCTTGCTTTGTATCCTAATATGTGAGTTTCTGAGAAGAAATGTGTTTCCTTTAGTGTTTAGGTGGTTTGTTCTACAGATATGTTAGTTCCATTTATTTAAGATCTTCTTTAAGTCTGCTGTTTTTCCTGTGTGTGTGTGTCTGTGTGTGTGTGTGTGTGTTTGTGTGTGTGTGTGTGACTTCTCTACTGGTTATAATAGAATATTTAAATCCCTCACTACCATATTTCAGTTAATCTATGGGTTTATATCACATGGTATATAATTTATGAAATTGTAAATCAGGTGCATCTGTGGTAGTTTCTATTGTAACAATCTTGATTAATTGTTACCGTAGTCAGCATAAAGGGACCTGCATCATCTATTCGGGCTAGTTTGAAGTATAGTTTGTCCAGTATTATAATAGCCTGCTTATTTCCTTGCATTAGTATTTTTTCCCATCCTTTTACCTTAAGGTATTCTCTATGTTTGATGGTAGGTGGATATTTGTATCTTTTTAATTGGTGAATTGAGACTATTAATATTCAGATCTATTATACAAAGACATAGATCAATTTTTTGTCATTCTGTTGATTTTGTGGTGTTTTTTTTTCTTTTTAGGGGGGCTGTTTTGATTAATTCTTCCATTATTGCTTTTCTTTTCCTCTCTGACCATTTAGATTCATAAATCCTTCTCTTTAGTCTTTAGAATTCCTTCCAGTGGCCTCTGTCTGCTTGACTTTGAGTTCATGCTTTTCCTTAGTCTGTTTTTTAATTGTAGAATTTTGTAGCACATATTCTAATTGGTATTAATAATAAAAGTCCAGAGTCAGATATAGGCGTTAATGCTGGAGATCATAGAAGAAAAGCAGACAGCCATTAGAGAGTTCTTTTACCTCTACCAATGCTCAGACTGAAGGGGAGATCCTGTCCTCAGACCACATCCTCAAACTTCATCTTCAGACTCAACTGTCTCCACCAAACCTCAGACTACTGAGCTCCTATCTCTTTCTGCCTTCTATTCCTCTCTCCACCCAGCCATATCACTCTTGTCTCCACCTCCCTAGTGCTGGGGTTAAAGGCATGGGGTCCCAAGTGCTGGGATCACCTTTGTATGAGCTATGTTTCTCTTTTAGACAGATTCAATCTTGTGTAGCCCAGGGTGGCCTCTGTCTCCCAATTCCTGGGATTGTGTGCCGCCACTTCCTGACCGTTGGTGCTCTGATCTTCAGGAAAGATTTATTTATTAAAACACAAACAAAATATCAATACAGAATTTTTAAATTTATTCTTTAACTTTAATACATAGTTTTGCTGGATATCAACTTCTGGGTTGGCAGTTGCAACCTCTGCAAATGTGGAATAAGTTTTCCCAAGCCAGTCTTGTTTCAGAAGTTTCTGGTGATCAATCACATGTCCTAATAATGGTCCTGTTTTATATTTGACTTATCTCTTCTCTCTTGGTCCTTTTAGTACCCATTCTATAGATTGTGGATTTAATGCTTCAATTATAGGAGGTCATGAAAAGTTTCTTTTCAGGCCATATTCATGTGAGACTTTTATGGTTGGTTAAGTATCTCTTTTTCTAGAGTTAGGAATTTCTTCTCCTAAGGTTTTATTAAAAACATTGACTGTGTCTTTGGCCTGGAATTCCTCTTCAGTTGCCATAGCTCATAATGCAGTTTGGTGTTTTTATAAGGTTCCAAAGTTTCTGTATGCATTACATTCAGTGTTTCATTTGATGGTGCAGTTAGTTCTTCTGTCTTTTGTTCAGATCCCAATATTCTGTCTTCTATGCAGTCCACATTGTTTATGCAGCTTTACACTGAATGTTAGGTGAGATTCGCTGTGTTTTTTTTATATTCCCCTTCAGTTTTTGTTATATTTAGTATTTTATCTCTTTATTGAATTTGAATTTTATTTCCTGAATTGTCCTCATTACTTCACTCAGCAGTTTGCCTATGAATTTTGACTTCAATAATTTCATTTCTGTCCTCTTAAATTTACCCAATGATTATTTGTGTTTTGTTTGACTGCTTTGAAATCATTGGCCATGTTTATATTTATTCTTTTGAATTCTGTGTCTTGAGTTTTGTAATTGTTGTTCTCCTTAGAGAACATTTCTATGGGGTTGATTTCTGGAGGGGAAATTTTGCCTTGGTTTACTGCAGTGTTTGTGCTTCTGTAAGGGGCATCTGGCTTTAAGATTTTGGTTGTTTCTTTTATATGTATTATTAGCCCACCTAGCAAGGATACCAGGCAAACTGGTGGTAGGTTAGGGGCTTGATTAAGTCTCAGGGTGAAACATAGGTTGAATGCATTTAGGTATGGCAGTGTATGGGAGATCTTGTTCTGGAGTCCAGAGTCTGATCTCCTGAGATGCAAGAAGCCTCATGGTTGGGGACACATTGATGGCATGGAACACTATGTCATGTGTACCAGGAGGCATAGTGGGTTAATATTCATGGGTAGAGTGAGATCTCCCTCTGAGTTTAGGGCAAGTGTCTCAGAATGACTGTGACAAAGAGATTGGAGACCAAGGTCTAAGGAAGTGACATTCTCCTCCTGGTGCCAAGACAAGAGATAGAAAATTGGAATCCTGTAGTGCTGGCCAAGTGTGATTGGAGGTGAGTGGGCAAGAGGTCAGAGTACTGCTGAGGCCTGATGGACCTTGTAGAATTAGAATTACTGTGGTACTTGAATTATAAGGCAAAGCAAGACTTCAGCTTTTTTTGTGATGTATTAAATCTGTTGATTTTATTTTATTTTTCAATTATGATTTTTTTATTATTTTTTCGCTTATTTTACATACAGATCATAGTTTCCCCTTCCTCGTCTTCTCCTGTTCCCTCCCTCACCTCCATTCGACCCCACCCCATCTGCTCCTCTTTCTTCTCCATTCAGAAAGAAAGTAGGCCTCCTATGGGAGTCAACAAAGAATGACATATCAAGTTGAAGCAGGACCAAACTTCTCTCCTTGCATCAAGACTGCGCAGGGCAACCCAGCATAGGGAATAGTTTCCCAAAAGCCAGTTCAAGCACCAGGGACAAGTCCTGATCCCGCTGCTAGGAGCTCAACGAACATCCCAAGCTACAAAACTACCACATGCAGAGGGCCTAGGTCAGTCCATGTGGACTCCCTAACTGTTGGTCCAGAGTCCTTGAGCTTGGCTCAGTGCTTGACTGTTACACAATATAATTTGATATTCTTTCCTCTCTCCCAATCCCTCCTGTATCATTCTCTGTCTCTCTAGCCACTCAACTTTTTTCTTTTTCTCTCTGTCTTTAAACCAACCCCTCCCCATATAAAGTGAAAATCAAATACAAACAAGTACAACAACAACAAAATCAAGATTAAAAGTGCCAAAACAAAGCAGAAAGCTCACAAAATACACTGTGTAGTTCATTTTATATTGGCCAGCTACTGGGCACAGGGACTGCTCTTGAGAGTGGTTAATACCCAGTGAGATTCCATTTTAGAAAACTCTTTTTTCCCTTTGCAAAGGAGTATCAGCTGCAAATAGATTCTTAGTTGTGGTGGGGTCCTTTGCAATGCTAGGACCGTTTGGCTTTAACCTGTGTAGATACTATGCATGCTTTCAGTGTCTCTGTGAGTTCATGTGTGCACCAGTTATGTGTCAAGAAGACATTGCTTATTTAGCGTCATTAATAATCCCTGTCTCATAATATTTCTGCCTCCTTTTCTGTGCAGATCTCTGAGTGTTGAGGGGTAGAGTTTAGACATCTCAGTTGGGCATGAGAATTACAAAGTCTCTCACTCTCAGAATACTTTCCAGCTGTGGATCTCTGTGTTAATCACCATCTACTACTCGAAGAAGTTTCTCAGATGAGGATTGACAAAGGCTCCGATTTATAGGTATAGCAATATGCCTTTAGGAGTCATTACATTTCTGTGTTCCTTTAGCAAAACAATAGAAGTAGGTTTACTCTGAGGCTTATGACCTTTCTAAAGTCAGGTTCTTGGGTACTTTAGCAATGCCCAATATGGGTTCTATCTCATGGAATGAGTCTTTAATCCAATTCTTAAAGTGGTTGATTATTCCTGAAATATTTGTACTGGTATTGCATCACTATATCTACAGATAGACCTCTGCTGTAGGTCACAGAGGTTGTACTGTGTGATGTTAATGGTTACTTCTTCTCCTCCAGTAGCATGCATAACACATGCCAGTGCCATGAATACATATCAGTAGGTGTGAAGCTTCTAGTAGCCACCAGCTCAATGTCTCTGTCTTGGATGACACAAATAAGTGTTTCATCCAACAAGAGGGCCTTACTATCACATTGCAATGTGTAACCAATAGCCTTGGCCATAGCTTGTGTTGTCTGAGGCATTCCATGGTACCTCTGTGACCAAAGACTCAACAAGATGTAGCCTATTCCTGGCATCGAAGGTTTCATTTGGTGGTATAAGATATCCAATTGGGGCATTATTTCTTTCATCGTATGGTTTAAAACATCAAACAAACTGTCATTTCTGGAATAATTACCACTGATCACAGTGAATAAATCATAATTTATGAGTGGTTTAGGTCTCCAAGTATATATGTAAAGGCTATTTTAACTACACATAGGAAGGCTGCTGTTCTTCATGTTTCTTTTCGTGATTTGTCTATGAAAAAGGAGTGTGTTAGGGATGTGGGAGAGGGTCACGTTGAAAGTGGTCAGTGTGAATTATGTAAACATGTGAAATTACTAAATAACAAATTTAATTAATAAAAAGTAGAATGAAAGGTAGACAAAAAAAGACCATCTTCACCTAAATAGGAAGCGGCAGCTTGTGACAAAATTAAAAGTGCCCAACAAAATAAAGACAAAAAGAAAAGGTATTCAAACTAAAAACAGTGGTCTAGTGTTGAGATGTAGCTCCATTGAAGAACCCTACTCTAGAATGACAAATTTTCTGGATTTTCTCTATATACCACTTGGTGGATGTAAAAGAATAAAAGCAAGGAAGAGAGGATAAGAGAGAGGGATGGAAGGTAAACGAAAGGAAGAGAAGAAAGGAGAGGCCAAGAATTTCTGAAGGCCTATAGTTGTGATAATACATACTTCTGAAATAATGGATGTTTCTACTAAGATCAAGAACAAGGCAGGATTGTCCACATTATCCTACCATGCTTTTTCCACATTATCCTACACATGCCCCCACACACAAAGAAATAAAATCATACATTTCAGATAAGAAGTTGAACTATTTTTATCCTCAAATAATATAATTTATATATATATATATATCAAACAATTAGAAGTTCTTTGAAAGTTATTAGAATTGATAAAGAAATTTGACATATTTAAAGAGCACAGTGTCAAAATACAAAATTAATTATATATGTATGTATGTATGTATGTATAAAATACAAGGGAAAGGCAGTAGCTATAGGGTTGGCTCAGTGATTAAGACTACTTACTGTTTTTGAACAGGGGCTGAGTTTGGTTTCCATCCCTTACATCCCTGCTCCCAGCTCTCTGCTAGTCTAGTGTCATACGATCCAATGTCTTCTTCTGGATTCTACTGGTACTGCACCCACAAGTACATAGACTCTCCGCACATATACATAATCAAAAAAAAACAAACTTGAATGATTATACGAGATCTGAAAAAATGAATCTAAATCTTATATTTATAGATCAGCAATAAGAATAAAATATTTTGGAGTACATTTGGTAAAAGAGATGCAAAACTTGAACACTGTAAACCCACAGAGCGTGGGGTGGGCATGATCAAAACACATTGTATGCATCCATGACATTCTGATAAAATAAATTAATTTAAAATCTGAAAGAATAAGTAAGCAGAGAAGAATCTCAGGCTTACCATTATGAGACTAGGTGCTGTTTAAGTAACAATATTTTTTTCTTTGTCTAAAGATTTAAACCAATTTTTATTGAAGTCCCAGGTGCATTTTGATAATGTAAGGCAGCTGGAGCATGACTTGCATGGAAATGCAAAGGATGCAGAATGATCCAAACATTCATCTTAGGTTTTATCTTCCTATGGTATGAATGCTTAACACTAGGTGTGCCACCCTTGTACTATTTCTGGGTGGCATAACACGCTGCCTTGTTGAATGTCGGTATGGAGATATGGCAGGGATCTATAGATGTTTTTTCTTCTTATTAAGCTGAAGCTTTACACAGCATATGGGTAGCTGTTAATTTCCTGCTTTATTAATTCAAAACAAAGCACAACTGTACACACACAGTCGAAATAATTAGCTGCATACTCCCAGTGAGGGATGTTACGACTTGTGAGGTAAATCTCAGCATACAGGTACACACAGAACAGTATCTCTTGAGGCCACTTGTTCGGTGTGAAAAGGAGATATTAAATTGCCAGCTTTCAATCGCATCAAGTTTCTGACTTACAGGACTTCATTTCCCGAATGCACTCTCATAACTGCTGTTGTTGAAAGAGGTAGAAATCCCAGGGGGTAGGATAAAGAGGACAGAGGGCTTTCTGTCACTCTGATAGATTTCCTCAACTGCAGATCCTAATTTCTATTTTCCCTGTGTGTGAAATCTAGCCTCTGCAGCAGGGCTTTTGTGAAGGCCTGTAATTAAAAATTAGTATAGCCTTAGGGAACTGACTGAGGCTTCTGTGTAATCCAAGCCATTTAGTAATCTGAACCCAAACCCAGTCCCATGGGAGCTTGAGTTTGTTAGGCAGGAGTGTCTTTGCTTATCACATTCAGAACCAGGGGGCTTAACATCTAAGAAGCAAAGTTAAGTGTTCTCTCTCTCTCTTTCTTCTTCTTCTTCTTCTTCTTCTTCTTCTTCTTCTTCT
>LOEQ01003208.1:6627-17226 GCA_001685075.1 Bramus lutescens | reverse complement strand
TTCTTCTTCTTCTTCTTCTTCTTCTTCTTCTTCTTCTTCTTCTTCTTTCCAAAAAGAGTGCTGATAACTAAGCAGGTCATTTCTTTAAACTCTCCTCCGTGAAATTTGATGTGGGGAATACAGGATAGATTTAATAGTCTAAAGGACCAATCGAAATTATGTATGAGGTCAATATTGCCTTTCTTCCAACTCTCTTTTAAATTACTGTGATTGCTATGAGGTTACCTTTAACGTAACTAAGATTCCATGGTAGAGTAATTGCTGCACTATATAGGATCCCATTTTAGGGTGATTGTCTTTCAGGCCTTGATAAAATTATGAAAGGGCTCCGGAGTCTGTAATACACAAACACCACCAAGCACTGTATCTGATTATACAAACAATTTTCTATTCGCAATCCAAGAAGAGATACCCAACAAAACCCTCAACTTCTTAAATACTTATCTAAAATGTGCCATGCCGCCTGCTATCAAATCTGAATTCAAGGCCTGTCATGGAGGTGACAGCCTGTCCAAGATGCTTGGATTCTCCTGAAACACTGGTGCTAGTCTCTTTATCAGAACTATGGGGTTGTGAATGCTCCTGGGATGAACGGCTGTCTGAAGGACTGTGATTGTTATGCTGGTCTCTGAAATGAGGCGGGACACTGTGTGAAATGATGGCCAGAAAGGGGCAGTGAGAACAACTGGAAGTCTTTTTTAGGTTTCAATTTCCCCCAGAAAATAGGCATAAAATAGCCTAACCCTTGTAGGTTTGATTCTTACAGAGATAAATTACCAAGGCCAGCATTTTAGAAATCTATTTATTTTATTTTAAAACTTAAAATTTGTCTTTAGTTTATATTTAAAGATATAAATTGTATATATTTGCAAATTGCTATGCATATTTTGCCATGTGTATGTTTCATAATTCTCCAGATAAATTTCTCTACAATAAAAACTTTCAAAGGCCTTTCTTCTCCTCTGCATTGTCCTTCATGATCATCCTCATTCCCATGCTGAGCAAACTGGGATTTTACTCTGACATAGCTATTATTCGATATATATTTTAAAAATCAATCTTCCCCAATGTTTCTTCTCTGACTATCTTCAGATACTTGTTAACAGCATTCTATTCTACTTTCAATTTCTGTAAGATCACTTAAAATGTATTATTTAGGTTGAATATTATTTGTACTTTTCACTTTAGCATATTACTCTATTTCCCTGGGCAGGGGACAGGAGAGCGAAAATATTCTGTAGTAAATGCCCCCATCAGAGTAGATACTTCTAGTCAGAAATGGAATGACAGCCACTAATGAAAAAGATCAGAAGCATTGCAGTGGTGAACCCCAGACAGAAGAGGGTGGCTGGCACCCGTAGTGCGGTCCTTCGACTGTCTCTGCAGGATATGGGGTACTAAACATTCTAGGCATGGGGGAACGGAAAGTCACCAAACTCAAAGCCTCCACTTCACAACTGAGAAAAGAGACTGAGGTTTTAGGAGGTAACGTGACGTACTGAAGTTTGCAGTAGTATTTGCTTGTCTATCTCAGGAGCTTGCCAGGATGCTAATTCCTTCTTTACAGCACCCTCTAGTCATGTGCTGGGGATGAGATAAGCCCTCAACTCTGACAGAAAAATATCTTTTATCTTTCCTTTTTACCCACCTGGGTCTTGTCATGTCCCTTTACCCACAGGGAAGACCCATGTTCCCCAAGTGCAATAACACACCAGGACACAAGTCAGCATAAGCCGGAACACACCCCTGCTGCTTCATCCAGGGCCAAATATCACATTGGTTGGTTGAAGGCAGGTAGGGAGGCTTCCCTAGGTGTTTCTCCATAAAGAGCAGTAGGGGAATGGAGCATTTCTGAATGAAAATGGGGAAATGTGAAAAAGAATTGGCAGATGGGCTTGCTTTCATTAGAGAATGGCTTGAGAAAACCATTGTATCTCAAGGCGACAATCTCTGCTGTGTGGTTAGTAAGAACTTTCTGGGATGGTGAAAGTTGTCTCATAATGTTCAGTATCACTATGGTTTCTTCTCCTTCTGTTTCTGCATCCATGTGTTGTTAACAGCCTGCATTAGAGCTGCTGTAAGTCAGATGTCACTGGATCCAGAGAATCAGAACAGACTGTTCTACAGTGATAGTTTCATAGTTCATGTGTGTTTCAGTGAGCTGCACCTTGATGCCCATGAAACTGAGGGTACTGATTAACTTCATGCATCAGATAAATATCTTGATCAGGGAAAAATAAATATGATTCTTGTCAGCAATTTGTGATAAAAAATGTATTAAATTCTGTTTGCTCGAGTTTTATATGTTCTTATGGAAACAAGAAACATCAAAAGTCTTCTGGGAACTACTGTGGGCAAGGTAGCCTCTGTACCTCTTCTCCAGAAATAATTCACTCTATATCTGTAGCCAACCCTTTTGAGCACTCTGTAAACTCACACTCTACGTACTCTGCAAGTACTAACAATGCTCGTGGAATAACTATTATTTTGTAGTGAATTGCCAATTGCCATAATGTGGGTTTTTTTTCTCTCTCTCTCTCCTCTTTCCATCCCCCTCATTCTCCCCCAACAGTTTTTACAGTTTCAGCTCAGGGCAAAGCAAAAACTATGACCTGGTGACAAGATAACCAGGCTTGTGCCAAAGAAAACATATTGCAGTCAAATGTGAAATAAAGCCCATGGTCTCCACAACTCAGATGGGTCACAGAGCATATGGGGAGCCAATCTGGAGGTATGGGAAGAGAGAAGAGCAACACCTAATCTTTCAAGATGCTTCATATGGGGGTGACATCATCCCAGGAGAAAGTGGGAGTGAGGACCACGTCCACATCTTTTGGAAGGCTAGCATGCTAGAAGATAAGTTATTCAACTAGTCAGGTTATTACCAAGACAGCCATGAGGCAAGATTGCAATCTTCAAAGCCAGTGACATATTAATAATAAAAGTGCAAGAATCATTATATTTACTTTTTAAAAATCTTAAATTATTTTATGCATGTGTGTGTGTTGCCTAGATGTGTGTCTGTATACCACAAGTGTAACTGTGGTATACAGTAGTAGGCATCAGATTTCCTGGAACTGGAGTTAGAGTCAATTTTTAGTTGCTATGTGGGCTCTGGGAATGAACCTGGGACCTCTGGGAGACCATCCAGTGTCAACGTCTAGTGCGTTGGGGTCCCTGGGTAAGGGTCACGAATAAACCAGGACACAGGGGATGCAGAGCGAAATCACCAATGGCAACTGCATGCTGTGCTTTATTAGCATAGGCATTTTATACACTTAGCTTACATAAGCTCAACAAGGAAGTGAACTTCGATACACTCACAATAAAAGGGTTACTATAACAAAATAAAGGTTGCCATAAGGATTGCCATAACAAGATAAAGGTTACCAAAGTAAGATAAGAGTTACCATAAATGTTACCATAATATAAGGAGAATATGTTTCTGTTACACAAGTAAGAACAAGGAACTAAAAACTGAAAAATACATTGGGTGATTGCCACACAATGGCCCCTAGAGACATAAGAGTCATTAATCTCCTCTTAGCCCTTCAGGATGTCATGCAAACCTTCTGGAACATAGCAGCGTTCTTAGCAATCATACACAATGGGGCTACTTCTTCAACTCTATGGCATCTGTAACTAGTGAGTTTGTCTGGATGAAGTAGTTATAACTTGGCCAAGGACAAAACAACTATTTAGGGCTGTGGTCGCAAGAATATCAATAACGTTTGCAGAAATATCATTGGATGAAGTGTTTGCAAAAGTCCTAGATCTAATTTGAGCTATTCAAACTATCTGAGCAAAGTAGGTATGTTCTGTGCCACAGGGCAGCCACTTTCTTAAACTCTGAGGTCATCGAAACTTGTGTCAAGAGAACAGGGAAGAAGACTTTTGCTTTCCTCTTTGCCCTGGTTTTCCATAGCAAAACCTGCAGTCCAGCCACAGGGAAGAAGACTTTNAAACTCTGAGGTCATCGAAACTTGTGTCAAGAGAACAGGGAAGAAGACTTTTGCTTTCCTCTTTGCCCTGGTTTTCCATAGCAAAACCTGCAGTCCAGCCACAGGGAAGAAGACTTTTGCCTTCTTCTACGCCCTGGTTTTCCATAGCTCAACCTGCATCTCAGCCACAGTCCTCAATTTACCGCAGAGCCAGGGCAGCTTTTTCCCTGCAAGTTAAAGCACAGACTCTTAATCTTCACAATTTCTTTCTTTTTTATTTAAATTTTTCGAAAGAACAGCCTTCCAAAGAGTAGTCATGGAGCTTTGTGTAGGCCTAATACAGATGGCATACAGCAAGATAGCGCAGAGGGGAAGAATGATAAATATAATACCCATACCTCCGGCCGTATGAGTAAGGCTCTGCATGATGCTTTGTGGGTCTAAACCCTCTAACTGGTTCAAAAAGGCCTCAGATAATGCTGGAGCATCATCATGATCAAAATGTTGGCCAAACACCTCTTGAATGTTAATTAAGTTGAAGGCTATTGATAGCACGAACTGCAGATGTATTTCCAGCAAGATACTGCTGCATGAGCTGCCAATCATGCTCAGAATCATTGTAACATAGACTGGTCACACAAAAAGTAGTTGAATTCCAATCACAGTGTAACCACATTTGTTTCTCCAAGACCATCACCTTCTTGCCAATCCAGCTGATGGTCTGTTTTAAAATAATGATTTGCATTTGCAAACGAGTATCAATTTGTGTCTGCGACAGCCAAAGTACATGAGAATCCTTGTGCCACTGCTCTACAAAATGTTTAGCCTGTAAGGAAGTATGAAGAGCCATGCCCGAAACAGTAGCCATTGTGGCAACAGCAATCAGACTAAGAGTAAGAGCCACTACCGCACCAATCATGCACTTAGTACGTTTCAAAAGTTTAGAGAAAAACTCAATGATGATGGTATCAACAGGATTCTGCGACCACTCCCTTTCCAAATTAACAGGGAGCCAAATAAGTGTGTGTTGTCGTAACAAAATTATACTTTCGCCAGGTAGAAGGGAAACAGAATTATTAGTGCATGAATATAATCTGCAGCTAGGGCATCTAATTCCTATGATTAAATGAAACATTTCCAATAAGCAATGCATAAGGCAAAGGAACACAAGTGGTAATATTATATCGAGAAAAAAGAGTGAAAGAATAAGTCGAAGCGGATTGAGCTGTTCCAGAAAAAGTCCCATTAAACCGCATCACAGGTTTCAAGGAAGCGGCCAACTTCCATAGGCAGGTCTGCATGGCCGATGGAGAGAAGGTTGCAGCAATCCAAACATCAGCATTTCCTCCGTCACCCCAAGCCATCAATCTTTATCCCGTGACCGTCTTATTCAGCTGCGTTGGCATCCTAGTTGTATTAAAAAGATTACAGAAGGTAATATTCCATTCAGAGCAATTATTAATGAACTGTCCATACGGACCCCAAGACACAGTCTTTCCAAAGATTTTTTCTGAATGCTTGCCAAATAAAGGCTGATATCTCAATCCAATATAAGAGAATTGAGGACAAAGTGGTAAAGATAACTCAGACTCAAAAGTAACATAAGGCCAGCTCACAATAATAGACCAAGCATTAAGGCGCTGTAAGCGGGTTCAAGAGCCACTAACATTGACCCCTGGCAAAAGCTAGTGTTGCCAATCCATAGGTAGACATGGGGAAGGTCCCAAACTTATGGGCTGGCCAGACCCTTCATGGTTAAATTAAAAACATTACCATAATCCTTATTTAAATGAATAAGATTATTCCAAGGAGGAGAAAGAAGAGAAGAAGTCGTATAGACAGACCAAAATATCCATATCCTCCCGATATACTGGTTCTAACAATAGGTGGATTGGGGACATAAGCCCAATAACTTACAGCTGATTCCTGAACAGAAAAGACAGATAGCAGAGCACACATGACCAGAAAAAGATGCTCAGCCATAACCCGTCTTCCGGACTGCTGGACAATAATTTGACTGTGGGCTGCAAGAGATTTCATCAGACCCCATATTGGTGAGAGTGAAGACCGATGTCATCGAGGTCTCTTCCATAGAGATAGTTGTGCCATGGCCAATACTGGAATGTCTTCTTTGACTGGAGGGCCATCGTGACGACTGTCATACTTCTGTCTTCAGTTTCTGCTCCTTTCCGAGCCCTNTGATCCAGCGGCTAGGGAGCTATAATTGTCGACCATCCAGCAGAGACAAGACCCTATCCTCTCCCTTTTACCATTAGCAATGCAGGCTGCCATTCAGCATCTACGGCATTACATCTATTGGCTTACACACATTTAATTGTTTGTTTGAATATTTCAGGAGTTGCTGACCTGTATTTCTAAATGAACACTATACTTTAAATGAAGGGTGATAATGAATAGAGGATGTTCTACGTCCTCTGCAGGGCAAGGTGGTTCCAGTCTTAAATACAGTCATCCATGGAGACATGGAGGAATCTCACTGTGGCAGTATTTTTTCAGATTTGGGAATATATTCAGTTTAAATTACTGTTAAGCTGTGTTTCATTAGCACATCGTTTTCGCAAATAACTTTTTCCTTTCTGTCTTAACTTTACTTTTTCCCAACAGAATCATTGAGGAATCTATCAATCCTTGCAAAATTGATGACTCTTTCCCTCTTTTCTTATGGTTATAATTTGTGTTTGTGTGCCTTTAAAAAAATGGATTCCTAGGCCCATTCGTATGATTTTTTTCAATAGAGATGGTTACTGAGTGGTGCTTACTCTGAAGTAAGATAAATGGCATAATAATTTGTAGGTGACAGTTTTATTAGAAATAACTTATTGTTCTCTCTTAGCGACTTATAATTCTGAACAAATAACTTCCTATTTTAATAAGATGTAATTGTATTTTTTCTATTGTACTGTATTGTTATTTTTACGAAATATATTTGCTGTCATGTCAATTATTAATTGCTATAAATTATGAATTACTTCTTTGGTGTAGATTTTGAAAGGACCTGGAGTTTATTGTTTTGTATATCATCTAGAAGTTGTTCATTTTTCTTCCACACTGATGTCAGGTAGGCCCAGCACAATTTATTACAAACCTTATGCCCCTGTCTTGTATGCCATGCTGGTAGTGATGTATCTGCACACAGGCAGGTCTGTTTCCAGACTCTGCTGTGTCCCATAACACTATCTGCCAATCATGCGCTCTACTTTCCAGTCTTTATTATAGTTCTGTGGGCTAAATAACGTTTTTCTTTCTAGTTTTCATCAATATTGTCTAGAGTTTCCTTAGTCTTTAGATCTCTATCTAAACCTTAGAATTAGCTTATCTGTGTCCATAAGTACTAATATTTGATTCAAACTGCCTTTAATTTATAAATTAGTTCCATAAAATTAGGATACATCTTTTCAAAGCTTTGTTTAACTTTCATTCAGGTGCATTTTTGCTTTTACATATCATCAAAAGCATTTCCTTTTTAATAGTGCTTTTGCATTTTTAAAAAGATTTATTTACTTATTATGTATACAGTGTTCCTCCTGTATGTCTATAGGCCATGAAAAGACTTCAGATTTCCTTATAGATGGTTGTGAGCCAACATGTGGTTGCCAGGAATTGAAAACGTGACCTCTGAAAGAGCAGTCAGAGCTCTTAATCTCTGAACCACCACACCAGTCCCACAAAATTATTTCTAAATATTATCAATATATACACTTGAACTTGTATTTTGAAATTCTACCATGTGGCTTTGCTCAGCACACATATGAATTCTAAAATTATTATGCCATCAATGCATAATGAATGTTTTATCTAATTATTTTTATTTTATGATCTCATAATTTCAGGTTTTGCTGTTTGGGCTAGGATTTGAAATACACGGATGATAATGAACATCCCTGTTTCTCTCCTAATCACAAGAAAAAAATTCTCTGAACTTTCAGTAGTAAAATATTTAGTCTAGACTTCTTTTTGCTCTTCCTTCTACTAAGCTAAGCAATTTTACATCAGCTGTTACTCACTGACCTGGATTGTCAGTTTGCTCTTATGTTGACACAGTGTGACTTGGTGTTTGTTGTGCACTGTGGTGTGGGGTAAGGTGGGTGGTGTATGGTATAGTCCAACTGTGGTATAGTATCACATTGTTCATATTATCTACTCATCTCACTACTGTGACCAAATTTCTGACAAAAGTAACTTTAGGAAAGAAGAGATTATTTGGGCTCACAGCTGGCTGATCAAGCCAATCATGGTCCAGAAACTATGGGACCAGAATCTTGAAGATGCATGGTGCATCCACAATAGGGAGAGCAGTGAGTACTGCTGCTGGGCTTCATTAGTTCCGTGTATTGTGCCTGGGACTCCATCCGCTGAGTGTTGCTGCCTTTGTTTAGGGCATGTCTTCCCGCCTCAACTGATTTAATAGAGAAACTCTGTCACAGATATCCCAAGAGACTGGTTTCTCCTGAGGTTCTAAATCTTTACAAGTTGCCAACCAAGATGACCATTACAGGGTTTACTGTGTGGTGTGAGGTGATGTATGTATAGCAAACTGTGTTGCATGGTGGTGCGGTATGGGGTGCTGTGCCTTTGACAGATGACATATTTCAATGTCTCAATTTCTGTTTTCATTCTGTACATTATATTCAGTTTAAAACAGTTTTACTTGTTTTTTGGGGGGCACCTAAAAGTGTTAACAAAATGATGGCTGTTTTATGAACCTGGTCCTTTGAACAAAACATTTTAAGAAGGAAAGCTATGACAGGAACAAAAGCAAAATACTAGGAAAAATAGAGATAAGGGTAGAACTTTACATTTTTATCTGCTTAACTTGTTTATAATTGGGTTATAACTTCCATGTTTGGAAAAATATCTGCATCTAAATAATGTTGCAAAATATGAGATACTTGCTTTTATAATTTAAGCTTTTATCACCCATCAGTTGACAGAACATACTCTCAAAATTATGCACACTTGATACACACATGAGGACAGAGCATATCTGAGCTGAGTAGACAGACAGCCCCACTACGCACAGTACAGCAAGGCCAGTCCTATATGTGCCACTTAGGACTTTGGGAAAACGAATATTTTATATTGATTGACATTTGCTGAATAGGATGCCAGGACTGAGGTCCATGGAAGGTGGCCTATCCATCCATGTAGCTGTGACCCATATGACCTTGGCAAACACTCCTTAAGACACCCAGAGGCTGGTCTGGAGACAAGACTGGAAGTAGTGAAGCAGGAGAAAGTAAAGAATGAGTGGCAGTTGCTCAGATGTCTACTGTGTCCGTTTCCAACACAGCCATGATCCTGAAGAATAAAGCAAGAGAGCTGGTCCACACTGAAGACAAAAGACCTAAACACTCGCAAAAATGACCTAGGTTGGAGGAGGAGGAATTCTAGGACTGACACTGGTCTGGCGACCAAGCTCAGAAGCAGATCCCTCTCCTCAGCCGTGATGATCACACCCACACAGGAAGCTATGTTTTGAGTCAGGACCCCTGACCTGCAGCAACTGAAGGTGCTTGAAACTCCAAACAAGCTGGGTGCAGAGGAAAACTACACATCAAGGCACAAGGACATTCTCCCAAAAGGTGGCAGAATGGATAGCATGGAGACCGTGAGAGGGACAGCAGTGCAGGCCGCAGATGGAGATCTCCTGGGATTTGCCACAGGGAGAGCCCTTTTCGCTGACAAACTATCACTGACACTCTGCCAGGGTATTTCCACAAGAAGAAGTCCTGGGGGACCCAGTCCTCTTCTAGGGTATCCTCTATTACTTTAGCAGTGAAATGGGATGAGTTGTCTGAGGGGTAGCATCATCTTAAAGACGTTTTCCATCAGCTTCAGGTAAGTGCAGCACGATTTTTACGCAATGCTCCGAGATGCGTTTCTTGGACAGTCTCTCTGTTTGGTGACACAGGACTACAACTACTTAAGTGTCACCAGTTCCTCCGATATCTGTGTAGAGAAACTCCGTTGTTGGCATTTCTTCCATTTCCCTACTTTCTCCTTTTGCTCAGCACACCCCAGCCAAATTTGGACTTTGTTTTAAATCCTCTGCTTCTCTTGTTCAGTGATCCTTAAGGCTTTGTGCAGAATCTCATTTAGAGAAAGCTGGTGATCCAGTAAACTTCTTCCCCAATTCAGCAGAGCGTTCCTGAGACTGGAGACCAATCTCACTGGCTGGAAGACAGAAAGCAGTAAGGTTCCAAGCTGCTTCCCCATGCATCCTGTCAATGCAGCACCGGTTACAGATGATGGCACAGAACTTGGGGTTAGGATGTTTGTCTGCTGCTGTGCAGCTGAGCAGCCTTGTGTAGGTGTCTTGGTTCTTATGGGCCTCAGGATTATTTCTCCATAAATATGGATGGTAATATTATTACCAGTTATTAAGAATTTAAAAAAAATAATTACAAAAATATTACAAAAGAACGAAAGACATCTAGGTACATGGCCACTCACATGAATATCAATATTATTACTATATGTTTGTTTTAACTAACTTCAATTTTGTTTCCTGTGGATTTTTAAAATGTGCTAACGAATACCATTTGTAATTAATGTTAGCAACATCTTTTTATTATTTTTTTACTTTATTTTTATTTTTTATTAAAAATTTCCACCTCCTCCCCTCCTCCCATTTCCC
>LOEQ01003207.1:97189-107639 GCA_001685075.1 Bramus lutescens | reverse complement strand
CTTCTTCAACTCCAGCTATTCCTTTTAGTTGGTAATTTAATTTTCACGTAGTCTTGTTTTTTTTTTCCTCCAGGTCTGTCGATGCTGACTTGGGAATTTTAGAGAGGAAGCACAGGAAGCTGGGAGAATGCCTAGTGTAGATAATTAGTCCTCGGGTAGGCCTGGGTGATGGAATGATGTTAGAGTTTGTACCTTTGACCCGTCAGTGCTGTCTTTTATTTTTTTTAACCACACAGCTTCAAGAGCAGAACATGTTGCCTGTGAAGGTTACACGTTAAGTGGTCATTAACAGAGCTGCCTTCATCAGATTAGCTAATTATAATCTTGAATGGCAGGCTTTTTCTTCCCTTGAGGAATAATTGCAGCCCATAGACACACGAGCTGGATCAACAGTGAGAAAATAGATGAAAGATGAGGGTCCCAGGTATGTGGGGGAGATGTGAGGAGAGAGATGCCCAGGAAGTAACAGAAAGCCCTTTTTGTATTTGTAAAGCAGGTAAAAGTAATTCTCTGTCTGTAGATCCAGATTCTGTATCTGATAAAAATTTACCTGTAGGTTAATTGTGCCTATGTGTGTAAATTTGTAAACACTGATATTTATCAGTGTTAATTGTATATAAGTTCGTAACATTGTTGCATAGTGGCATGGTAGGGTTTTAATGTTGCCTGGGGCCGTAGTTCATTTCTGTGCAAAGTCTTGAGTTTGGTCTACAGTCGGCACACCTAGACAGACCCAGAAAATACATTGATCGTTAGCTTAAGCATAAATGATTCTTGTGGAAGTATAGCAGTATTTTTTTTCCTCTGCTCAGGAGTTCTGTGCTAGAAACAGTGAAGACTTAGATATTGGATGCTTGAAGGTAATTATTTTAAGAATCCCATTGTCAAACTGTAATTCTCAGCCCTTGGAAAGAGGAGACAGGATCAGGAATTCAGGATTAACTTCTGCTATTATATCATGCGTTTCAGGCTACATAAGGTCATATCTCAAAAAGGAAAAGAAACAAACAAAAATACTGCACATCTTTGGAATCAGAAGACAGATCGAAGGAAGTTTAATTTGTTCATTTTGAGATGTTAAGAAATGACGTTTGGGGCTGGAAAGATCGCTTGCTGGTGAAGAGCACTAGCTGCTCTTCTTTTGTACCCACAGATGCCCATAACTCCACCTCCAGAGGATCTGATGCCTTTGCCTTCCTCAGGTACCCATACACGTTTGGCATACATATAGACACACAGTAGCATAAATAAAAATCAAAAATCTTAAAAAAACAGAAATGCTATTTGTGGCTATAGATGTAGTTCTTTATTAGAACACTTGGCTAATATTACTCAGTCGGTCCCCATCCCTAAGGCTTGGGAGGTTGGCAGTGGGGGATGGAATATTTTGGTTCTGTGGAATATATTTATTTTTATAATTTTCTACATAGTTCTGTTTAAAAAGAAATCCCTGACTTCTAGAACCAGTACTTTAAGTCGATCAAATATGTCAGTCTTTAAAACAATTTTATTTTTTGTTGTTTGTTTTCTTTTGTCTGTGATGTTTTCCTTAACATTTTCATTGTGTGGAGAGGGCCTGAACTTGAACGAAAGTCTGGAAAGAAAACATCTGGACTTGAAAAGACCAGCTTGTTGCTGAGCCAGTCATATTTATTTTATGTTGACTTCCTGATCCTATTTAGGGGTTAGGAGCTGGGCGTGGAGGGGTTGTTTCTGATCCCCCAAGCCCATTTTCAGTGGCAGTTTTGGAGAAAAGCAATTAAAAGCACATAGCACTCTGCATAACTGTGAAATTTCTACCACAGAAATGCATTTTGTCTCCTGGGGCAACAAGCCTCTATGTGCCCTGATGAACAGCCGGAACTTGCTTTGTTTTTACAAGAGTTTCATTCTCAAATTACCCATGCTGTAATTGCAGTTCTGAAGATTTCTACTTTACATGAAAACTCATTGTTTCTGATTCTCTCCAACTATTTCCACAATGGCCTCTTACTGCCTCCTTTCCTCTGTATCCAGAAGGAATGTTGGTTTCTCTTGAGGTCTCTCCTTGCTCGTGTACTCCTTGCCATTCCCCCCCCCCTTTTTTTAATGTAGTCTTTACCTGTCTGGGGCTCACTATGCATAGCCTCTCTTTGTCTTCTGAGCTCTGAGGGAATCATTATTTTACTTTTTCTCGTCTCCTAGGTTTCTAATCTTGCCATAGGTTTATTCCTAAACGTAGAAATCTTTGATTCTTCTCTCTTATGAACCTTCTGTAACCAGGTGATCATGAAGTAATTTAATGTCTGTATATTATGAGGTGCAGCTGAGCACAGGGAACTGACTTCTTGCCCTGGACCCACCCGGGAGGGGCTTTTTGGGGAGGGTTGTTTTGAGGATTTTAAATATTTTCCACTTCTCCCTAACCTTGCAGCCCTAGGAGTATCCTGATCTTGGGTTGTAGGAGTTTCTTTGAATTCAGTGGTTCTCAATCTTCGTGACTTTTCAATTCTTTAATACAGTTCCTCATGTTGTTGTGACTTCCGACCATAAAATTATTTTGTTGCTACTCCATAGCTACAATTTTGCTACTGTTAACGAATCATAATGTAAATATCTGATATGTGACCTCCATGAAAGGGGTCACAGCCCACAGGTTGAGAACCCCGTTTAGTGATTAAATTAAAGTGTAGTAATTAAGGTCGTTCTGCAGCATCTCAAGATGCACCCTACAGGGTCTAAGTTTCATTCCTTGGGGTAGCTAGGAAAGGAAGGTTTTGGAAAGAAAAGTTTTTTGTTTTGTTGAGACAGAGTTTCACATAGTCCAGGCTGGACTTCTGATCATCCTACCTGTATCTCCCAAGCCCTTGGATTACACATATGTGACACTATATCCAATTTTCCTTTCGATATTTTATTTTTAGTCATGAAAAGTTATTATATACTTCCTAATTCCTCTTCCTACCACCTTTTTTAAAAAATATTTTTTGAGACAAGGTTTCTCTGTAGCTTTGGAGCCTTTCCTGGAACCACTCTGTAGATCAGGCTGGCCACTAACTCGCCTGCCTCTGCCTCCCGAGTGCTGGAATTAAAGGCGTGCGCCACCGCTGCCTGGCTCCTCCTACCATCCTTTAAACAGTATTTATCTTACGTGTATGGGTGTTTTTGCTTCCATGTATGTCTGTGTGCCACTCGTGTGGCAGAGATGGCTGTGAGCCACCATGTCCGTGCTGAAAATCAAACCCAAGTCCTCTGGAAGAGCAGCCAGTCCTCTTCAACAACAGACCATCTCTAGGCCGTCCCCTTTTGTAGCGCACCACGCCCGTCTGCACTCTATGCTCCACCATACAGTTCGTGAACCGGGCAAGGGGCTGGAGGTTGAAACACACAAAGACACACAAACAGAGACACGCATCATCCTTGAAACAGGAAAGCCCCAATAATGCCCCCTTTATTGTGTCCAGGGGCAGCTTATATAGGGATAGCCACGCCCCAGCCAAACCCACCAGAAATCACTCCCCTGCTATGAGGAACGCCTGAGGGTCTCGTGCTTAGAGCAGCTGCAAGCTGTCTCAGCAGAAGAAAACAAGTTGTTTATAAGAAATTCAGGATCTGGGGGTTCACAGCTCCCAACACCCTTTTAATTGTTTTTTTTTTTTCTAAGATGGTGTATTACTTGTAAGGTTGCTACAGAAACCTGACACAAACAACATAACGAAGGATGTTTCCATCCACCATGGCAGGGAGGTCACGGTTCTAGGGATATGATGTCATTGGTCACATTGCATCACAGATGGGATTATATTTGTTTCCCATGCTGGCTTTCTATTCCTGGGTTCAAGAGATCCTTCTGCCTGAGTTTTCCCGGTACCTGGGACGATGGGTGACAGCTTCTGTGTTCAGCTAAAATTCTCCCTTTTAGAGTGTAAGCTTCAGTGGTTTTTCTTTTCTTTTCTTTTTGCTTGTTTTTTTTTTATATAACTCATTTTAATGCCAGGACATTTTCAGCACCCCAAAATAAACCCTGCATCTCCTTTAGCAGTTCCTTCATATCCCCTACCTAGATCCAGTAGTATTCCAGTTTATGAGTGGACAACATTTTGTTTTTCCATTCATCTGTAGATGGATATTTGGGTACTTTCTACTTTTGAAGTTTTTATGAGTGATGTTGCTCTGAGCTTTTATTTACTATTTATNGTATAAATAATAATAATTATTTACTATTTATTGTCTAGATATCTTTATTTGAAGAACTTTTCTTGTGTTTCCAGCTTGTTACATTCTCCATTACCTCCAATCCCCCAGGCATGGTACCTGTGAGAGGCCCTCTGTACAGGGACCTTGTGCCTCGTAAAGGAATATAATTGGTCCTTCTGGAATTTAAGCTGTCGATTCAAAAAAATGTTGGGGTCGGCCGAACGGCTCAACAGGTTAAAAGGCATTCATTGTTCAGACTTTACAACCTGGGTTCAATTCTGAATCATAGCAAAGGAGGAAGGGGAGAACTCCTCTGACCTGCACATGTGTTCTATGAGAACCTCTTTCACTCCTATAAAGTACAGTGTGGTTTTATATTAACTGAGAAGACCTGTATATTGTAAGGAGAGACTGCCCTCACTCCTAAGGCCACTGTCGGATGGAGACAGGGAGCTGCTTGCGTGTCTACTGTTCAGGGGATAGGATGCAAGGGTGGATATCTTTCTTCCCCAGGGGTTTGTGTCAATATCCTTTCTTGGGTTGGCTCAGTAGGAGAGAGCCCTTTTCTCCACCATGAAGTGATCCAGGGATCCCGTTTGGGAAATCAATTGCTCTCTCTTATTCCTTTCCACTCGTTCCTCTTGATAGCATCAACAACTGCCATGAAAGACAAAATGCAAACCGTGTTTCGTCATAGTTTCGGATTATGTTTCCTGTGTCCACATCAGCAGGGAGCCGCCCCAATGAACTCGTTCTTTCTAGGATTAGAAGCCATCAAGTGCACTGTAGAGTTTGTCATTTTCCTTTGAATGTTTCGGTTGCGTGTTTAGTTTTTGGCATTCTGCGTGCTGTGACTTCATTTGTGTGCTAACATGCTTGCCGTTGTTTATTTTTATGTCTGCTTCTTATGGAACCCAGGGCTTTGTGAATGCTGGATGTTAGGCAGGTACTCTGTTTTAAACTATATCTCTTTCCTTTTCCTTATTTATTTATTGTATATAGTGCATGTGTGTATTCTTCTCTGTTTTGTGCATGCTAAGGTGGAGGCTAGGGTTTGACTTTGAGTCTCCTACTGGAATTCATCTGTCTCTGACATTCAAACTCCCATTGCTGGTATTACCAGTGTGTGCCATTAAACCTGGCTTTTTATGTGGGTGTGGACTATTTCAACTCAGGTCCTCACGTTGGCACAGCAAGCGGCTTACTTACTGAGACATCTCCTCAGCCCCTCATTTATCTTTCAACTCTGATTTTGCAATAAGTCTGCCAGGAGGTTTGGCTGAGGTTGTTTATGTTTAATCGGTATGCTCACAGGCTCCAGTGTCCTGGCAAAGGTCATAGTGCGTAGTCAAAAGGACAGCGTTCCAACCTGGGCCACTGAGCACATTAATGTATAACTCTTCCTTCTCTGTGACTTAAAATTGGAGTCTTTTAAAAGGCCAGCTTTCAAGGTGCAAAAAAGGTCCTCAGGATTTTATGCAGTTCCATGTCCTCCCCCATTCTTAGCTCTGTAGGAAGTTCCAGAAGTCTCACTAACAATACGTCTGTGTCTGTGTTTGGGGTGTTCTTAATATCCAGATGACCCTCTGTAAATTAGGAGACAGCAAATATTTTATCTAAAGGTCCACAGAACAACTATTTTTTGGTTTGTAGTACAGTTCCTTCTGTGTCTATGTAGCCAGAAATAGCCATAGACAATATATAAATGAAAGGACCATGTACCAATTAAACTTTATTGATAAAAGTAGGCAGTTAAGGGTAGAGCTGGAGAGATCTCAGTAGTTAAGAGCTCTTGCCATTCGTGCAGGTGAAACTTTTACACCTTGCACTAGAATTTATGAACGCCATGTTGGAAGATTGTTGAGGATAAGCCAGAGAATTCTAATACTGACTAGTTTGAGAACTATTGCCCTGAGGAGGTAAGGCCATCTGTGTGAGAATCATCGTCATCATTATTATTTGACTTTTAAAGAACGTTATTAGCATATATTGTACATACCAGATTTCACTGACATTTTCATACATGCACATAATGTATTTTGGTAATATTTACCCCTCTCTCTTTACTCTCTCTTGTTCCTCTTCCACCGATTCTCTTCCTTTTTCCAGCTAAGTCCTCTTCCTACTTTCACGCCTTTAGAAAATTCTTTTTGGTGATCTATTGAATTTAAAGCCACAGGTACCTTACCAGTAGCTACACCACTGAAGAAGAGTCTCATCCTCACCTGCATTAACTGGCCATAGATCTTTAGGGATGGGTGTGCCCTCCGTGAGATTTGGAGAGGATGATACAGATGTTCCATTTATGGCTGAGCATTTAGTAGTCACATATTTTTAGCCCACTGACTTAAAAGTCTTGAGGGGAGGAGGTGGAAATTTTTAATAATAAAAAAATGGAAAAAAAAAGTCTTTATAGTTAACTACTGCCTATTGGGAAAAAAAGGCTTCTCTCACCAAAGCCGATAGTAAGGAGATCAACGTAGTTGTTTTATTTTTTAAATCTCGAGTGAGGCACAGGACACGCGAAGGCAGGTTCCTATGGAGACCTTTGACCTTGGACTCCTTTGGAGTTGGACTTTAGGGTGGTTATGAGCCACCTAGCATTGGTGCTTGGGTCTGAACATGGGTCCTCATTCAGAATAGTTCTTGGCCTGATTGGAGTGATCTGTGCTTGTACCTAGGACCATGGTTTCACATCTGAGCCTGGGCTGCTGCCAGGGAACACGTCTGGGTCTGTGGCCCAACACCAGCCAGAATCTAGGCTGATGTCCATGCACATCACCACAGGGACTCATAGGAACCAGGTGTGTTGAGTTCTGAGGGTCCTGCTGGGCCAGCTCTGTTCCTCACAGGCCCCAGGAGAGCTGGTTCTGCCCCTCCCTGGACATGGTAACGGGAGAGCTGACCTCCCTCCCCCACCACCATCAGTAACTGCAGGACCTCCATGACTTGTGGTAACCATATGATGTCTGAGAGGAGTCTCGATGAGCGTCCCATGATGACGATGGACCAGAAACCAGAGGCTTTGAACCATACCAGTGTCTCCTTGCAGTGGACACTTTGTGGTAGGTAGGGCTGATTGGACACAAGGGGTATGCTGTGTGACACGTTGTAGCTCCCGATGCCCCTAGGATGAATGAAGAGGTGCTGGAGAGATGGAGGAGCGAGGTAGGTTTTTTGTTTGTTGTTTTGTTTTTTTAAAATTAATTTGGGGAGGCACATAGCAGGGTGAGGGATGGATATGGAGGAACTGAGAGGGATTGGGGTGCATGATGTGAAATTTTCAAAGAATCAATAAAGAATTATGTTTAAAATTAAAAAAAGAATATGATTGGATTTTTCTGTTTCCATTGTCCATTGTTGCTGCTGTCCTGCTGCAGTCTGGGTTCAGGTCCTGAAATGGGAAAGGGGTGTTGGCCTGAAGAAATGAAATGTGTGATCCCTGGATGAGTTTCACACAAGTGGCTGGCCCCAGATAGTTCCAGCCATCTTTATTTATACATCAAAAACAAGCATGTTTTTCCACGTTAACAAGTTTTCCCATCCTCCAACTTTAATCTCCAGCAAAAAACAAAACAAACAAAAAAAACAAAACCAACCAAACAAACAAAAAACCCCATCAAATGTATCTTTTCCTAACTTTTATATAAAAACATCTTTAAGCCCAAAACGCTTGTCATTTTGCTAGCTTGGCCAAATACCGAGCTGGGTACATCCTGACTTTACAAGACTAAAAGGTGATTGACATAGGCACACGTTTTCAAGAACAACAATCCTGTTCAAACCACATTTACAGAAATAGGGGTGAGCTGTCTCCAATCCTGTTAGCCCTGAATCAGAACAGCTCCCAGGGTCTGAAGTGACAGTTGGCATCCCCAGACAGGAAATTCTAGAAGCATTGGCTCCCAAAGATTTTGAGGGGAAAATATTTGAGAAAAACTGGGGTTCTAGGAATGATCACATCTGTCCCATGCATGACTGACAAAATGACACTAAAATCACCAGGAGAATCATCAATATTTTGATGTATTCTGCACCGTCCCCAAGTCCGCTGGTCCTTGCTGAGTGAGACCGTCCCCGTGGGCTTCTGCCTCATCAGGAGCCCCACAGGACAAGCACTCCTATGCTGATCTGAAATTAGGCCACACAGCTCCTGACACATTGTTGTGTAATAAACTACTCCAAAATTTTAGTTTTAAAATAAGAATAGTACTTGGTTCTTAACTGCTTAATTATTTCTCTAGCCCTAAACGTAATTATTCAGAATGTAATTTGATAGGCACACTTTTTTTTTTTTTACACGGCCAGGGTCTCCGTGTAGCCTGGAATTTATACTTAATACTAGCATTACCAGTGTGGGCTGCCAAGTCCAACTGAGACAGTTATTGACATATGCAAAAGCATGGTTTCTGGACACCAGAGCTGAATTCTAGATGGTCTGATGCACCCTGGAATAAGAACGGATTTCTAGGGGCTGGAGAGGTGGCTCAGAAACACCAGCCATTCGTCCGGATGACCCAAGTTTGATTCCTAGCTCCCACGTGGTAGCTTCAACACCTTCTGTAATGCCTGTCCCTCCATGGGCACTGCACACATGTGGTATACAGACATAGATAAAATATCCACACACATTTTTAATTATTAATTTTTAAAAGGACTGATTCTAATATAACACCATTCTCCACCAGGAGAAGCAAACAGGAGGTGTTCGGAATGTTTTCTAACTACATTCTCAACTTCAGCTGAGGTGGTTTTCAAGGGGAATTCTGAATGTGGAGGCACTATAAATGAGATTCTATCTCAAAAAGGGGGAAAGCCTCCCCAAAAGTTAAGGGTCTGTACATGGAAAGTCCTGAGTTCAATCCACAGCACGGGGGGTGGGCGGGGGAGGCTCCATGTGTTTTACATTTACATTACAAAGCCCTGGGCTTTTGGAAGTTCTTTTGGGATCCCTTGCGTCCATTCCTAGGGGATGGCCCAGCATGCATTTCACATTTCATTGCTAAATGCTTTGTGCATGTCTGTGTATGGTTGGCTCTGGATCTGACCCATGACTGCACAGACCTTAGAAGAGAGGTGGCTGTTCTTTAAGAGGCCTCATGGTTCCTTGACGAATGCAGGGATTTGGAAAAGGAGAGGTCATCGAAGGTGATAGCCGAGGACGTGGGAGGAGTAGCAGCCCGTTTGAAAGGCTTGTGGGAGCCATGGAAACTCTTTGGNTCTTTGGCTTGGTTGTTTTTGTTTTTCTGTTGGCAGTTGAATCTAGCGTGCCAGGCATAGATGCTCTAGGCACATCCTCCACCTCTGGCCCCCAGGACCACGGACAGTTTCAAGCAAGGATGTTGGGACCAGGACCAGTGGCCCCAGGTGTGCAAGTAGATGCAGAGGTGTGCAGAGCGTAAGGAAACCTTGGGCTTCCTGGGAGGAAAAGAGTCTGGTATTCAAGTGTCCTTGAGGCACCTTTAGAAACACCTGACACTTGGCTGGAGTATGATGTGTGTGTGGCTTTAGGGTCTGCTCCCTCTCCTTCATTGCTTTATTTCTCCTATATTCCACGCCAGGCTGAGTAGGTTTGGTCACTGGAGTCTTGGCTACAGCAGTTCCTGAAATCTCTGGATGTTTTGGTCATGCCTTTCTCTATTTCTTGGTGCACACCCTTAACAGGTGTTCTCAGGTGCCTCCGCTGGGGGCTGAGCCCTAGGGCCTTGACCCGCCCCAAAGCTTCCAATCCAACAGGCATTGTGCGTTTTCTGTGCTCAGTTCCAACAGCTACCAAGGGGAATGAAACTGAGATCTTCCCAGGTGTGTGCCATTACGCCTTTTGACAATAAGGGTTATTACAAAACAGTTTTCTATGTAACACATTTGGGTCACTTTGATATAAAATTTCCAGTCTATCCTCCCCACTGTTTTACATATTTATTTACCTTCTTTTAATTTATTTGTTTTAGACAGTCTTGTCGTGTACCTCAGCATGGCTAGAACTGGAGATTCTCTGTCTCCCTCTCCCAAATGAAGGGATTAAATTTCCTTCTTTTAAAGGAAACATTGCAAGTCACAAATAAGAGTGCAACAAACATGGGAATTATTCTGTTAGCTTCCCCTGGAAGAGATGAGAGCCTTATCTCTTTTTCGTTTTTGAAAATAACATGCAGCCTGCTAGCTACCCCCAGGTGGAGATTGAATGTCATAATACTGATTTCAGTAGCACAAGAAGATAGATAGCAGCTGCCTGTCACTAACAGTGAATAAATGTTATCAGCCAGGAGTAGCC
>LOEQ01003207.1:58124-70110 GCA_001685075.1 Bramus lutescens | reverse complement strand
GTTCTCTGGGATTGTGGTTTGTAGTCTGGCTTTCTTTGCTTTATGTTTAAAAACAACCTATGAGTGATTTTGTTAATTTTGATGTTCTCTCTGCCTTTTGGTTAGTTTGGATAAAGGTTTGTCTATTTTGTTGATTTTTCTTGAAGAACCATCTCCTTGTCTCATTGATTCTTTGTATTGTTTTCTCTGTTTCTATTTTGTTGACTTCAGCTCTCAATTTGATTATTTCCTGCTGTCTAGTCCTCCTGGGTGAATTTACTTCTTCTTCGCCTAGAGTTTTCAAATGTTCTGTTAATTCACTAATGCAGGATTTTTCCAGTTTCTTTATGTAGACGTTTAGTGCTATGAACTTTCCTCATAACACTGCTTTCATTGTGTCCCATAAATCTGGGTATGTTGTGTGGTCATTTTCGTTGAATTTTAGGAAATCTTTAATTTCTTTTATTTTTTTTCCTTGATGCATTGATGATTCAGCTGAACATTGTTTAATTTCCATATGTTTTTGGGCTTTCTGGAATTAGTGTTTCTGTTGAATTCTAATTTCAAGCCGTGGCGATGTCTTACATCTGAATCTTATGGAGGCATTTTCTCAATTGAGATTTCCCTTATTTCAATGTGTCGAGTAGGAATAAGACTAGCTGGTCCAGGAGTTCAAGGGCAATGTGGTGACAATTGTGAGACACAGTTTCAGAAAAACTGGAACTGGAGGTATTGATAGAGTGCTTGGCTTGTGTGCATAAAATCTTGACTTCAATTCCTAGTGCAATAACCCTGTCACCATGACTTTCCTAAAGATCTTTCTCAATGTTAGTAGAATTTAAAATGTTTAGGGTTGGGGATGTGTTTTAAAGTTCAGCCCCTATCAATTTTACGCTGAGACAGAATAGTTATCTTCCTTTTATATATTGAAGAACACACAACTTTTTATTGTGTGAAAATGTATCCAAGTTAAAATTGAGCATTTAAAAAGCATGTTGAAATGTAGACGCAGTGGCATTAGGTGTAATTCACACTGTTGTCCACACGTCATCAGTGCTGACGGCATTCCATCATTTCATACTGAAACTCTGGCCCCATTCAGTGCTAACTCTTTCTTCTTCCCCCCACTTCCCATCCCATGGAAACCCTCATTCTGCTTCTATCTCTATGGTTTTGGGTACTTAGGTATCTCATATAAATGGAGTTACTTCTTTTTTTTTAATTCTGATATATGTCATTGCTTATGTCAAAATTCACCCTTATTGTAACATAACAGAACATCCTTTGGGGGCATGAGCATAGTGGGGATTGACTCTGAGATCTTATGCATGCCATGGAGGTCCCCTACCTCTGAGCTCTATCTCAACTCCACTTTTTAAAAAAGGCTATATTGCATGTTGTGTGTATAGACACATTTTACTTATGTATTCACCTGTTCACGGACATCTGGGTTGTTTGCATCAAGAACACGTAACTATTTAGTAGCAAGGTCCAAAATATTTTCTGTTTCTCAGCCCACCAACTGGGGAACTAGACTCCTAATGGATCGAAAGGTCTGACATTGAGATTCCGACAGCTGGCCATTTGGGGAAGTGATCCCAGCTCCAGTGTTGTCTTCCTAGGTTTTGTCTTGTGTTCTCTTCCACCACTGTCAGCAATCCTGGATCTGTTCTTGTTATCCATTCTTCCTCCATAGTCTGTGTTATATCTAAGTTGCCTCCGTTGGTACCCCCAACCTCACCTCCAGTCTTTAAATACTTTCTGTTTCTGGTCACTCCACAGGTAGAATGGCTTTCCTAGGGTCCTACCATTATAGACAGTCGCCCACATGATTTTCCACCTGAGAACTCTTAAGTCTTTCCCATGAGTCTTGTCAAAACCTAGTTTCTTTTAGATGCCATTAGTGCATTTTGACTGTGTGTATATATATGTCTTGAGTCAGGTATATATTAAGTATGTTTGTTATTACATTGGGGTAAAATTGTTTAGACTTGCTGTGTGTGCTGGCACTTGAAAGGCAGAGGCAGGTGAATCTCTGTGAGTTTGAGGCCAGCCTGATTTATCTACACAGCAAGGCCGGTCACAACGACCCTGTGAGATCTTGTCCCAAAAAAAGAAAACAAATGTTGGACATTGGAAGTGAATTGTTATTGGATGGACTACTTCCTGGTTTTGACAGGAGTGTTTACTTGAACCTGTAGCCTCGTGCATGAAGATAAGTTCGTCGCTACTAAACTAGATCCCAACCCAGTTTTTAAAAACATTAAAATTTCATTCATTATTTCATTTATTCATGTGTGTGTCTCTGTTTCTCTCTCTCTCTCTCTGTCTCTCTGTGTGTGTGTGTGTGTGTGTGTGTGTGTGTTGTGTGTATGTAGCTCCAGGCAACTTGCAGGAGCCAGTTCTCTTCTTCCTCTGAGCAAACGTTGCATCTCTCTTTTTACCCATATGAATTCTAGGGATCAAAATCTGTTCATCGGGCTTGACAACAAGCACTTTTGTCTGCTGTACTATCTTACAGCCCAGTTTTTTTTTTTGTTTCCAAGCAAAGGCTGCTAAGTTATTGCTTCAGCCTCCCGAGTAGCTGAAATTACAGGCTTACTCCTTTAGGACAAGCTAGGATTACTAGTTTAATCTTGTGTGTGATACTGACCTACAGTGGATAATTGCCTTTTTAGCATAAAACTTCAGTTCTCCTGGGGACTTGGTAGAGATTTTAGTAAAATGTGTAGATGCATTTATTTATTTAATTATTTAAATTCAAGGTCTCATTTTATAGCTCAGGCTGGCCTAAAACTTGTAGCAATCTGTAGCATGAATAATAAAAACCCCAGAGACAAATTGGGGTTCAATCTAAAAACTAGATAAGCAAAGCAGCCAAGCCACCAGAGAAGTCTTACCTCTACCAAGTCCGGGCAAACTAAGCCCCCTAAGCCTCTCTCTGTTCTCCCATTTTATATCCCTCTAGTGCTAGGTTTAACGGTGTATGACTCTCCTGGACTGGAATTAAAATCGTGAGCCACCACCACCTGGATTTTTTTTCTTCATTGATTTTATGTAGCTCAGGGTAGCCTTGAACTCACAGAGATCCATCTGACTCTGTCTCCCAAATCCTGGGATTAAAGATATGTGTCACCATTGCCTGACTTCTAGTTCCTTTAGCTTTGCTCTGATCTTCAGGCAAGATTTATTTATCAAAACACAAATAATATACCACTCCAGCAATCTCTTGTTTCAGTCTCTTGAGTACTGTTATAAAGTGTGTGCACCACCACAAAATATGAGACAGAAGTGTGATCACGAGTTTGAGACGAGCCTTAGTTGTCCCAAACCAAACAAGTCAGCTAACAGATTGTGCAGTGAGTGCCACCAGTCATTTGTTTGGTAGTGTAAAGAACACGGGTTATTTGCAGCTTCTTGTTTCTTTTTAAGAGTTTTCGGTGAGGAAGGTGTAATAGACAAAGTAGAAATGTATTTGGCTTTGTGGGCCTAAAAGCCAGTGGTGCTTTGTGGCACTATCTAAATGTGTATTTGTGTTCTGGTAAGTTTTATTAATAAGTAACAAAGACAGTAAAGTCCCCTGGCTGGATTTTATTTTGCCAAAGACTATTTGCTAGCCAACCACTTGTGCAGAAGATCAGGATGTGTATGGCTCTATAGTTAGGTGCTGGCCTCACTGGCGTTTATTCACTGCTAAGTGCTATAAGTTATAGATCAGATAACTGGCTACGGGTTCAGCAATCTCTATTTTGTTTCTAAGGTAGGAGCTTTAAAAGGTGATGTGATAGTTAAGCTTTGTGTATGTGTTTCTCCTTTTCCCTGTGCTGAGGAGGGAACCTTTGCCCATGCCAGGCAAGTGCTCCACTGGTGAGTCCACACCACCTCAGTGGGGGATATTCTTAGCACCAATTAATGAAGCTCTTAATAACCATAGCATGACATAATCTGATTAGGGCTGTAGTAAAGATATGAAGAATGCTTATGAGAAATGGAATGTTATGTTGAGGAATGGGATGTTATGGTTGTTTTAGGAAAGAAATGATAGTTCCTTAAAACTGTTAAATATAGTTACCATAGGACCCATAATTTCTTCTTATAGGCATACCCAACAGAAATGAAAATATATCTATATAAAACCTTGTATATCAATATTTATAGACACTATCATAATAACTAAAGTAGAAACAAATGACTATCAGCTGGTAAATCTATGAAGAAAATGTGCTTTGTTCATGCCATGGATTTTATTTAGCCATCATGTTTAATGGAGTAATGACACAGATGCATACTGAAAGTCTTATGCAAAATTACAGAAACTAAACATTAAAAGGTCGTATACATTGTATGACTCCGTTTATGTGAACTTCTCAAAGCAGGGAAATCTATAGACCTAGAGTTTGGATGTGGTGGTGGCCGTGTAGGCCTGAAATCCCAGCTCCTCTGGAATATGACACAAAGGTATCCTAAGTTCAAGGCTGGTCTATAAAAGTCAATCCGAGACTACCCTGGGCTACATTGGGAGATCCTTTCTCAGTGAATGAATGAGTAATGAATGGATAGAAATGAGGACATAGCTCAGTGGGGCTCGGTTCATTCTCTCATGCTGAAAGAAAGAAAGGAAGAAAGAAAAGAAGGTGATTAGGATATTGGAGTCATTCTGCTTAATGAGCAGTTGTTTCTCTTGGTCAAGAAAACGTTCTGAAATTAGTGGACAGTATGCAACTCTGAATGAACCAGACGCTGCATGAATGAATGCATGGCTTTTGTGGATGCATGTGTGAAATTTGAATTGCATTTCAAAAATGTTACTAATACAAGGTACAGGATTAATGTATGAGAAATAATTAACAAAGAGTAAGAATGGTCCAAAATATTGTTCCCATGAGGGAATTCCACAGTATGAATCTGATTTTGGTTTCTTTGTGTTTGGTTTTCTGGGTTTCTGAGTCTTTCCATTACCTCTTTGGTGTCCTGGGGGATGGACCAGGATGAGGGATGCTGAATAAGAAGCCTTGTATTAGTGGTCCTTCAGTGAGAATGAAGTCAGCTTCTAGGGCCTGTTTGCTCCAGGATTCCTGGGTCCTTTTACTTCTAAGTAATCCTAAAACTGACCTACTTGAACCCTGTATATGTTATATTCCCAGCCGCCTTGGAGGAATTTGCCTAGGGATGTTCACGGACTCCTTTCTGTGTTACAGATTGAAGAAGGGAGCAAAGCCGCAGCCGCCGACAAGCTACTAGCTGGAGATGAGATCGTGGCTATCAATGACGTGAATCTCACAGGGTTCAGACAAGAAGCCATCTGCCTGGTAAAAGGATCCCATAAGACTCTGAAGCTTGTGGTCAAAAGGTGAGACGTATGCCTCTTTTTTGCTCACCAAACAAGGAGTACAATGCTAAAATGCCAAGCCTGGATGTCTTTTCTCATATGTGAAGAGAATCTCAACATGCATGTAAACTTAAAATTAGAGTTATTCCTCACTTGCTTCTGGAGACTGTTCCAGGATCCCCATTTCGGACACCAAAATCTGCACGTGGCCTTTATAGAAAATACTGTTATATTTGTATATAATCTAGGCACATTCTCTCACATGCTTTAAATACTCTCTAAGTGGCATAAACTTTTAAGTTGCCATGAAAAAAATTCCTGACAGTAGCAGTCTAAAGGAGGAAAGATTTCTTTTTGGCTCATGGTCTCAAGAGATTTGTGTGCATCCCAGTAGAGAAGGAAGGGGCTTTATAGTGTTAGAGGTGTTTTGCAGATTCTCCCTTCGCATTTTTGCTGACCAAGAAGCGGAAGAGATGAAGCAGAACTACTGCTGAGCTAAAACTGTCAAAGGTTTGTTGTCCTCAGTCACTTTCTAATAGCCAGACCCTGCCTCCCAAAGGCGCCACTGCCTTCAAAACATAGGCCTATAAGGGGACATTCTGCTCCCAATGAGGGGGCATGATGCCTATTCATAGAAGGTGGTGGGCTGCTTGTTTTCATTCTTATGCATGAAAGACAGAGACAGATGCAAATAACAGCTACCTGGGGAGCAAAAGGCCTGTTCCTATAAATGAGATTAAGGGGCCAGGTGGTGGTGGCACACACCTTTAATCCCAGCACTCTGGATGCAGAGACAGCTGGATCTCTGTGAGTTTGAGGCCTCGGACCAGATGTTCTCGATTAAGGTCGACAGGCTCCAAAGCTACAGAGAAAACCTGTCTCAAAAAAAAAATTAGATTAAGATTAGGAGGTTAGATAATTTTAAGAAAATAAGAAGATGATGCATTTATGTATAGGATAAAAACAGTACTCCCTGGCTGGAGAGACAGCTGTGATTAAAAGCACTGGCTGCCCTTCCGGAAGTCCCGAGTACAATTCCCATCGGGTGCTGTTTTCTGACCTGCAGGCAGACATCCAGACAGAATGCTGTGTGCATCATAAATAAATAATAAAGCAAACAGTACTCCCAGGTATCACGAGGAAGATTGTTTTCAGAGATATAGATACGCACCTGTGAGCCTGGCTACATGTCTTTTTTTTTTTTTTGATGGAATCAGTGAAGTCATTGATTTAATTAAAAAGTCAAGCCGGGTGTGGTTGTGCATGCCTTCAATCCCAGTATATAAGAAGCAGGAGCATATGCATTGCTGTGGGTTCAAGGCTGATAAGGCCTTGAACATATAATTATGTATAATTAGGGCCTAAAAAAAGAAACAAGGAAAGAAAACTGTTCTTTGTATATTATTTATCAACTCTCATTTCTACGTGAGATATGCTTTTGAATACCTTTTGTTTATGTTGCGATTGTGCTCGGCTCAAACCCAGACCCTGCTCTGTGCTAAGCAAGTTCTCTACCATTGAACTGCCGCACTTCCGGTCCAAAACACCTTTTTAATTAGTCCTTATAGCTCAGAAGATGCGATCTCAGAGTGAGACCTAAATACCTTTTTAACTAGTCCTTATGGCTCAGAAGATACAATCTTAGAATGAGAGTTTCTGATCTGTTTGAGGAAGTTGGAATGAGGTATCATCACTGTATAATTCCTTGATTGCCTCATGACCCCTCAGAAGGAAGCTTTCTTAGTTATGATTGCTTTTACTGTGATAAAACACCATGGCCAAAGCAACTTGGGGAGGCCGTTTATTCGCCTTATATTTCCATATCACTGTTCATTGTCTGAATGATGTCAGGACAGGATTTCAAACGGTGCAGGAGCTGATGCAGAGGCCGTGGAGAGATGTGCTTACTGGCTTGTTCAGTCTGCTTTCATACAGCACCTAGGATCGACAGTCCAGAGATGAAACCACCCACAATGGGCTGGCCCCTCCCCCATCAGTCACTAATTAAGAAAATGCCGCACAGCCAGGATTTATGGAGATATTTTCTCAGTTGAGGTACCCCTCTTCAGATAACTCTAGTTTGTATCAAGTTGACATATAACTAGCCAGTACAGAAGTCCTTTGTTGTCATAAGACACTGTTATTCTTAGTCAAGTGATGGTCATGAGGATGTGGATTCTAAAGGTCAGACTAGGAGTCATGCATGGCCCCTGAGAGTTGCCACTGCCTTCTAAACCTCGCTCCGTGGTTCCTAGGGGGCTAGAATCACTCTTTGACCGATCTGACCTTTGAATAAGGAAGATACAAATCTCAAATCCCTGCCATAACTCTGACCATCTGATTCCTGAGCAGACGTTTTTGTTATTGTTTATTTTTCCTTGAGACATTTTCTTTCTCTGTTGCCCTGGCTGGCCTTGGATTTCTGTTGTAGACCGGGATGACCTGGAATTCAAAGAGATCCATCTACCCGTCTCAGTGCACTGGGATTAAAGGTGTGTGTGTGTGCCACCACACCAAGCCTGACTTTGAGTCAGAAGATATGTATAGAAATATGGAACAGAGAAGGGGGAGAGCCTTGGACTTCCCACAGGGCAGGGCACCCTGATTTCTCTTAGGACTGGAGAGTGAGGGGGAGGGGGAGTGGGGGAGTCCCTCCCTTTACCCTCCTACCCTCCTCCACCTTTAAAAATTATTATTAAAAAAAGACATCAACTATAAACTTAACACAGTACATTATAAATCTATCCAAGACAGAATCTCTCATAATCTCACATGTAGCAATGTTGACTACTTTAAATATAAATATTATATATAATTGTACACTGTAATAACATGAGAATAATATATACCTTATGTGGGGAAAAAAGTATGAAACAGATTTCTCGGTCCACTTATTTTTGGTGTCAAATCTAGTGTAGATATCTTTCTGTTTGTTTGTTTTTTGTTGTGTGTATATGTGTTTCTGTCCATGGGTTTGGTGGGATGAAAATAGTTTTATTGTTTGCTTTGTGTTTCTATAGTTATGAGGTAAAGTGGACATTGCTACATATATTTCTTAGTGTGCTGATATAATTTGTTTTTTAAACTAGATTCATTCACATATCTAAGGATATCAATACAAGGAATAAAATCTGTTTAAAATATATCATTGCCACATAGGAAGCAAAGAGAGGAGGAGACCGTAGAGCATTTACTGGCTGGTAAAAGATACATAAAAGATTAGAGTAAGGGGAATTAATCTTTTGTCATAAAGGCACTGATGGAAGCCACTATGGAGAACTCCTCCTGTTTTGTATTCTGCAGTTTCCTTTAAATGATGAGTGTAGACAATTCCTTGCTTTAGAAAAAATTGAATCATTTAAGTAGCAAGATTTTAAAGCAAACAGTTTATTCAGGAATTTATTATTCCAACGTAATTTTGTGGGATTTTTTGAGATTTGTTTTGTTTGTTTCTCTCTGTAACCGACTTGGTTGTCTTAGAACTCACAGAGATCTGTCACCCGTCTCTGCCTCCTGAGCACTGTAGGTGTGTGCCACCACTACCTGGCACACTACCTACCTGGCTTAAAGCATCCTTTTAATAATAGAGTGTTTTAATTCTTTGGCAAATAATTTTATATAAATTGTAGGTACTAGAGATATTGTTCAAGTTGGACGTGATGCTATTTAAAGAGGCGAAGGAAGTTTCCCAAGATGGTAAATTAGTTAATATTAGAACTTATGCCTGTTTCTCAGTGTGTGGTGAATAGTTACTGTTAATCTTAAAGATATACTTAGTAAAGCCTTTTAATACTCCAGAGTAGCAAATCTTTATTACAAATGCACAGTTGTTCTTAAAACTCTAGCATATATTCTTCTCAAAGTTTGAATTTTCCCACTCACTTTTTTCTCCATGCTCCAGGCAACCACTTACTCTGCTTCCTGTCACCATGGATTAGTTAGCATTTACTCGTATTTTATATTAAGCTCCAAGGTGGAGGAGCATGCCTTCTCACAAAAACTTTGAGTCCTGGGGTTCAGCTCTGTGGTAAAGCATGTGCTCGGCACCAAAGACCCAGATTTGATTCTGAGAACTCAAGGAAGAGTCTAGCTCACAAAAAAAGTCACTCTGAAAGTGACTCATAGCCTAAGCTGCAAACACATAAATTGATGTTGCCCTGCTTAAGATGTCGATCAAGTAATAGACTATGTTGATCCCGCCTTTGCCTTATTGCACCTGACTACCTCATACTGCAAATGTTAACATTTGAATAGTAGTCCTTGCATAGACTCCCCCTTATTAATGACAGCTGTTGCCTGCTTTTATTCCCTGTGTTCCTTTTATCTTAGTGTGTGGGACCAACCAACTGGGGTGAGATTTCAATAGGCCAGTTTCAAAAAGCAGTGGCGTCTTATTTCACAAGGATCCAGTAATCGTGTCCTCTTTGAGAGGCAGTGTCTGGACAGCGATGCCTAAAGGGACATGGTGCTATCTGATCATCTTCAGCGGTAGCACATTGTCCTTCATGATGTCCAGATGGCTTTCATGCTCATGAGCAGTAGATGGGAGACTGTAGGAGCCAGATCTGTGGGGCTGTGATAGGTTGGGTCCAGTATGCCTTTGTTCTTTCATTTCCAAGGTGTTTGATGTTTCAATGTGTCCCTTTGCAATGTTATGTAGTCTTTCAATATGTATTTAATTGTCTCTATATAGTTGTCACCTGCTCTGTTATCTCCATGTACACTGACATGAAATTGGGCTCTAGGATTTTCACAGAAGGCTACTACTGTTTCATCAAGCGGCTGTATCAATTCGGCCACTCAGTTGGAGGAAAACAGAGATGCAGAGGCACAAAGATCTAGAGAATTCAGCCTGTGCAGTAGAGTGATTTCAGCCTGGGTAGTTTCTTGACCCACTGGCTCAAAATAATAAACACAAAGAAGAACTAGGTAGACAGCACTCAGTAGTTAGCGCTTGTCTAGCCTATGTGAAGTCCTGGGTTCAGTCTCCAGTAATGCAGAAACAAATCAGAATAGACCTGTGAACCCTAGGGAAGATTTATTTTCAATATTACACTGTGAATATATTTTCAATCTCTTCCCAAATTTACATTATAGTATTAATTTTTTTTACAGTGAAATATGCTTGGCACTTTATCCTTAATCTCACTCTGGTAGTTTCTGGTGATACTCTCCTAGACTGCAAGCTGTTTTGTTGGGAACAAGCCAGGATGGGGTTGACTCATGTTTTTGTCTCTTTGCTGGTCATCACAAACCGTCTTGTGAATCTAATGATATCTGCAAAGCTGGCATTCAGGAGCAGATTAACACCAAAGTGGAGGCTGCAGCGGTTAGGCAGCCTGTATTAGATGGTTGCACGTTTTGTAGAAATCAGGATTCAGATGCCAGACAGGGGTGTTGCTTGCTGGGAGCAAGTTCCATGCAACATGCAGACTTTCTCAGGTGCTGTAGGGTTTCCTTGCCTTCAGCTTCAGACTGGTACCCTGTAGTGCTCTCCTCGTGGAACTGACCTTGAGTGGGTGGCCAGAGGCCCCAGTGATGATTATTAGCGCAGCTATTTCTGTGAGTAACTACTGTGCTATGGCAGTAGTGGTAGTTTCAAGACAGCAGCTGGTTGTGTCCTTTGTTCCCTTCTTCCCTCTTTCCCCCTCTTCTCCTTTCTACAGTCTAGAGAACTTTTCCTTGCAGAATTCTCCCAGAAATGGATTCTTGGTGTGTGTGTGTGTGTGTGTGTGTTGGGGGAGGGTGTCTAAGGAGGGTTTCTGGGAGTGTCAAATGAAATCCATGCTTTAGTGTTGCTTGCTGCTGTTTGCTCATGGCTGATGGCATTATTTCTGTTTGTGAGCATGCGGAGGCATGTTTCTATGCTTCTTTCCTTGTTGAAGCAGAGATGTTGAAGTTTATGCCCTGATTTCTTTGCACTTCCTTCCAAATTTTCTTTATTAAGGTCAGGAAAAGAAGCAAAACCAAATAGTTCATAAGTGTTTTATCTTGAGTTTGGACTTGTATGTAGCTTAAGTAGTTTAATCAGATGAATCCCTGTAGACATTTCATTTTCTAGGTCAAAGTTAAGACTTTGCTTTTCATTCTTTATTCATTGTAGAAAAATAAGGAACTTGATCTTTATGAAGGCTGTGTCCATCCTGTAACTTAGGCATCAAATGATGTTTATAAAGTTGTTTGGTAGAAGTATAGAGTATGATTTCTAGTGAGTAAAAAAAAAAATACATTACTTCGCAAACATTGATGGCTTTTAGTTCTCATTACTTTTGCTATTTTTGTTATTTTTTTAGTTATGCAAAGTAATGGATCTTATTATGACATTTTCCTGCATATAATTATCACTGTACTTTGCCTTTTGTTTTCTTCTGGTATTGGGGACTGAACCTAGGCAGGGCCTTGCTGATGCTAGGCAAGTGGTTTACTTATTGAGTTACATCCCAGACTCACTGATGGTTTTTTAAAATTATATTAAGAGACACATATTTACTATATTAAGAAACACATTAAGAGAAACTGTTAATTTTGTTTATTTCAAGTTTCTAAAGGGACTGGCATTTTTTCTTTTCTTTTTCCTTTTTCCCTTTTTCTTTTCTTTTTTGAGACAAGGTTTCAGGAGGCCTATGAAGGCGTAAGTCATAAACAATCCCACACCAGTTCGGAATTATAATTAATAGA
>LOEQ01003206.1:164401-176191 GCA_001685075.1 Bramus lutescens | reverse complement strand
TGTCTTTCAGCCATTTTAGATTCCTCTGTTGAAAGTTCTCTGTTTAGGTTTGTATTCCATTTATTTTTCTTCTTTTATTTGTTATTTGTTTATTTCTTTATTATTTGTTCTTCTGATGACCAATTTCTTGAGTTCTTTGTATATTCTGGAGATCAGCCCTCTGTCTGATATGGGGTTGGTTAAGACCTTTTTTTATTTTGTAGGCTGCCATTTTGACTTGTTGACTCTGTCCTTTGCTTTACAGAACTTTTTCAATTTCAGGCGGTCCCATTTATTAATGTTTCTCTCAGTATCTGTGCTACTGGGGTTATATTTAGAAAGTGGTCTCCTGTGCCGATGAGTTCAAGTGTACTTCCCACTTTCTCTCTATGAGGTTCAGTGTGGTTGGCTTTATGTTTAGGTCTTTGATCCATTTGGACTTGAGTTTTGGGCCTGGTGATAAACATGGATCTATTTTCATTCTTCTACATGTTGATATCCAGTTATGACAGTTCCATTTGTTAAATGTGCTTTCTTTTTTCCATTTTATAGGTTTTTTTGCTCCTTTGTCAAAAATCAGGTGTCTGTAGGTGTGCGGCTTAATATCTGGGTCTTTGATTCAATAGAGTGGATAGAAAATTTTAGTGTTTTTCAGATATCTCTCTTTGCCTTGCCCAGAGCTGAAGGGTATTTTGCTGATGAATGCAAACATCTGCTTCCTTTCCTTCTGCATGCTACACTTGTCATCATGGACTCCAGGTTTACCGACAGGGCCTTGCTGAGTAGCCCACACTGCCCACATAGCTATGTGTGAGGAGCAAATGAAAAGATCCTGATCGTTAGCAGTCTAGACATGCTGTACGCTGCTAAAACACACAACCATCCATGTGCAGCTGTGTTTACACATTTTCCCTGTGTGCCCTTCCTCTCAAAAGAAAAGTGGTATTTATCCTTCCATGTGGCCGTGGTCCAGGCAAAACCTCGCCACATGCACAGGTTGAGTTCCAAAGATTTCATCTTAAAAAGGAGAATAGGAAGAGAGAGTGAAGGGAGAGAGAAAGAGCAAAAAGGAGGAGAAGGGGGGTCAGGAAGGAAGGGAGTTCACATAGTCCTTCTTTTGTGGCATTAAAGTTTCCTTGGAACACTACATGCTAACTGGACCGAGGCAAAAGACAAAGAATGAGGCAAAACATTTCATAAGCTCTATCACAAATTTTAAGAACTGTGCCTTTTGAAACTGTGAGGGTCTCTGCTCTGTGAGGCTTTCTGAATCTCAAACTGTACTGGAAAAACAAACCATCCCTATTGCACTTTGAGGGTCCTTTTGTCCGTTTTGTTTACAAAGCTTCTGCGGCTGGATGAGATCATATACAGTAAATTATTTTAAGTTGAGAAAAGCAAAGGTCTCCTGAGATTGTGCCATCTCTGCGGGACAAATAACCACAGCCGACGAGGTAGCTAGAGAGGGAGCCGCACTTTGGAGTGCACGTGCTCATCTGGGCGTCTTGATCAGAAATGTCATAATCTGCAGCATAGAGCCTCCGGGAGTCACATTATTAGGCTATCCTTGTAGGAGAGCCGCCACCTCCTCACAATAAAGCCAGAATCACTGCACACGGCGCCTGCAGAGCGAAGGCCACAGGCAGGGTGGGTTATCCATTATCCATCTATATTGAGAAACACATTCTTTGAGGCATACCATGTCCACTCCAGCCTTTGAAGCATATCACCTTTACGGTGCCAAAAGAAATAGGGAAGTATTTTATTTGCTTTTTCCTTCTACTCTCTATATGTCGTTTCAAAGTGAAGGCCATGACTGACCAGTGAGAAATCTGGCCCTCTCTCAACTGACAATGAGCTCGGCCCTTTAGAAGTATTTTGCTCTTCCTAGCCAGACCCCAGCATCACTGCTTTCCCTTCTCCATCCACGATTTTCCATAAAAGATGTTGGGAAAATGTGTATGCCATTTTCTTAGTTAGAGTTGCTATTATAGGCTGTTATAAAAAACTGTGACCAAAAGCAGCTTGGGGAGGGAAGTATTTATTTTGGTTTACTCTGAAATAGAGTCAGGTCACCTTCACCCTTGAGGGAAGTTAGGACAGGAACTCAAACTGGGGACCTGGGGGCAAGAACTGAAGCAGAGATTATAGAATGCTGCTTACTGGCTTGGTCCCATGGCTTCCTGGGTCTGCTCTTGTATACAGCCCAGGACCAGCTGCCCAGGGGTGGTACTACCCACAGTGAACCGGGCCCTCTCACATCAATTATAAATCGAGAAAATGTCCCACAGACTTGCCTACATGTCAATCTGACAGAGGCACTTTCTCATTGAGGTTCTTCTTCCCAAACTGTGTCAAGTTGACGAAAGCAAACAAAAACTACAACAACAACAAAAACATGACTAAAATATTCTACAATAAGAAAGCAAACTGTAGAAATAGAACTGACACCTCTTCTATCATCCATTTAGGGGACAAACTTAAGACATCAAAAAAAAAAACTTGAGCCAAAGTCAGTGGGGGAGGGGCTTGTTGAAAACAACAACAAAGGTCAAAAGCAAAAAGGGAGGACAACTTCATTCAACTGATGTTTATTTAGCCCTATTATAATAGGGTCACATATTGAACCAAATCAAATAAGAACAATCAGAACCATTTCACCCTGTAGAGTACTTGAGGAAGCATGAAACCTGACAAAGAGAGTTAGACTAAAGAAATTCTGCAAATGAGATCTCCTAGCATCAAACAATGCTGTCTTGAGAAGTTAGAATCACAGAGAAATGAGAGAAACAGCAGGGTTTGGGAAGCGCCAGTCTAATCTATGGGAGAGGAATGGATACAAGAAGGCTGCCATTCGTGAGGATAGGCTACAGCTAATAATGACTCAGGTGTGTTCTTGTTACTCTGTGTGAGGGTCTCAGAGCAACCGTCGGCCATCACCCTCGAGCCTGCTAGAGCTGGAGAAGAGTAGGGAGCCCAGAAGCTCTAGTGAAGATCAACATACTTTCTAACAAGAGCCCCAAGCAACTCATGAACACTCTTCATGAGCATGTCCACGCTGGATATTCAAAGCATATTTTGAATTAATGAGGCAAAAGTTAAATTACCACATATGCTCTATATAGTCTTGTCTTCTAAATATTCTTCTCTGTTTTGAATATTTATGAAAGACTTACAAAATGCAAAACTGGGCCATAGATCCAGAACTCCCATCACCAAAAGGCAAAAATTATGAGTCATAGGCTCTGAAAACCAAATTAAAATTGGATTACATTGATTTAAAGTAACTAACTAAATGGCGGGAAGAAGAAGATATAGTTAAACATTGTCTCGGGGAAGCAATGAAGGGCTCTGGAGTGACTTAGTGGCGAGAGCACTTGCTATGCAAGCCTGAAGACCAGAACTCTAGTGAAAGCTGGGTGGTTGTGGCAGCCTGTCTGTAATCCACAGTCAGGAGACAGAGGTGTAAATTCCCCAGAGAAAGCAGACTTGCCAGATGAATGGAACCAGCCGCTCTGGGGCAAACAGGATGCCCTACTTCTGTATATAAGGAGGTGAGTGATTGAGAAAGACGTCCTACATTGACCTTGGGACCCCTAAAAACTCATGTACACACATGCACCACACCCATGTGAACATACACACACACACACACACACACACACACATAAATAGGGAAGCAGTGAAAACCTGAACTTTGTTGTTGTTGTTTTGAGACAGGGTTCCTCTGTAGCTTTGGAGCCTGTCCTGGAACTAGCTCTTGTAGACCAGGCTGGCCCTGAACTCACAAAGATCTGCCTGCCTCTGCCTCCCAAGTGCTGAGATTAAAGGCTTGTACCACCACCACCAGCTGAAAAACTGAATTTTTAAGAAAGCTACTTAGCTGGGATCATAAGGTACTTTCTCCTGTATTCATACAAAAGCCTTTAATAAAAAAGTATTATAAGCTCTATATTTAGGTCAAGAAAGTAGGAAAAACAAAAACATAATAGGACAGGGCACACCAAGATACACACGCCCAGTGGCAAAATGGGCTCAGTCACTTTTTATATACATAAATTATAAATCACATTGTTTAATCAACTCTGGCACTGTCCCCACGCTTTACTCTGGTGCAGAGAGAATTATAGCCCAGCTAACACTCCACTGGGCCCAATCCTCCCTAAAAATGGGCATTCTTTATTAACGACCCCCAAACTGAGACTCAGAGTACCAATTGCTGCTAGCTCAGTATGGCGCTATAGAAAGGTTCTCATTTGTATTCCCTGTTGGGACACCCAGACTTCTCCCCAGGAAGAGAGGAAAGGGTGCTCTTGTCCTCTCGTGTTTGCAGGGCACGTCAGATGGGTCTAGAGTGCTTATCAGCAGGTGTAGGGCCCATGGGTCTACCCTTCCTCCTGGGGTTCATCTTGTGGACAGTTTCTGGCCAAACATTTTGTTGCATTTTTCGGCTATCCTGGGCTCCCTCTGCCCTGCCTGGTGATTAGCTATAGGGCATTGTTTACTCCACTTTGGGCGTGATAATTTCCCATCCGCCTGGGAGAATTCCATTGTGCAGCAGTAGGTATTTAAGGTTTTTTCCTAAGCTTGAGTTAAGGGCTTTCTGCTTATCTCCTCTCGAATGACCCAGGTCTCTTGTGTGTTCTTTCAGTCTCCAGGCCCTTGCGCAGCTCACAAACGATACAGTGGTGCGCGAAGTGTACAAGAGAGTAACGCAGGTGTTACAAGAAGGATCATTTCACTTGACTCGGGATGTAGAGCATAAGCTCTTGCTATCCTTTATGAACAAATAAAATATGTGATAGTCTCACCTATCACAGGCTGCTTCTCTTAACTGTTTAACTGTTGTTAGAAGGTGCCCAGTCCTTAATATACTTTATTAAACCATGTAAGATAAAATTATTCATCATGCCCGTTCCTCTAAGGAAACACAAGCTACATGGCTGTGCCAGGAGAATGAAGCAAAAATATCCACAGAAACCAAGCAGTCTGCAGAGTCCATGAAATCCATATCGCGATTCTTACAACATACACAGGACTTACTCTGCAATGTCAAATAGCCAAAGCAGTCTCAAGAAAGAAGAACGAAGTTGGAGACATCACATTTCCTGATTCCAAAACGCATAATAAAGCTATGAAAACGGATATCAAAACAGTATGTGGGTGGGGCGATAACTCACCGTCATAGGTGATCTCCAGAACCCACATTAAGAAACGACAATAACTAGAGTGTGTTAGAGAGGTGGAGATGGGTGTATTACTGGGACATACTAATCAGACAGCCTAACTTACTTGGCAAGTTCTGGACTAGTGTGAGACCTTCTAAACAGCAAAACAGCCCGCACAACAAAAACAGCAAGAAGGTGGATAGTCCTGAAGACAGGCACCTGAAGTTGCCTTCTGGCCCCACATACATGCACACACACAAGCGTCCATACATACATAAATGCACCCACACACCCAAATACCAGAGTGCAACTGCATGAAAGTAGATGCCAGGACAAATGGAACAAAACAGGCATCCCAGAAATCAGGACACACATTCATGATCAACTAACCTCCACCAAGGATGCTCAGGCACACCGTAGGGGGAGGCTGCCCCTTCTTTGTCATAGTGACTACACACAGAAGAATGAGACTCACAGATCAATGCACAGGGGGTTAGTACTTAAGTGTAATGCAAAACTTACAGCTTTTTGAGTGTCATAAGTTTAGTTGCCTCAAGAGAGTCTTTTTAAAAATTATTTCATTAGTTATTATTGTTGGGTATGCACATATGTGAGAGTGCCCAAGCATAGTGTGTGAGTGGCAGATATGCCATGCGGCACACGTGGAGGTGGAGTTGAGCCCTCTTCTTCTAGCCTAGGGTTGTGGGATTAAATTCAGTTGTTTGGGTTTGAATGGCATGCACTTTTACCCACTGAGCCAACTTTTTGACTCTAATAGAATGTTTCAATTCAGAGGAAATAGCTATGCCCTAAGCATGTTGTCAGTGATTGCCTTGCAATGTCTATTTGACGTTTGCAGCATTTAAGGTTGCTGTTGTTTTCTTTCTAACCTATCAGAACTTCTATCTCTAAAGAGTGGCTGTAAGGCCTTAGAGGCAGACAGTCTCTGGGGGTGCTCTCACATTGGGAAGGTTAGGTTCAGCATCCACAAGGCCATTGCTGTTCAATATCCAAGGCCACTTAGTGGGAAGTAAACCAAACACTTCTTCATTGTTATTAGTGATACTGTATATCACATGACCAAGAACAAACCTGTAGTGCACTATGCCTGCTCTATGCGCTATGTGCTACAGTACGAGCCAGGCAAGGGGCTGGAGATTGAAACACACACACACACACGCGCACACACACACACACACACACACACACACACACACACAGCCAGAGATAGAGAGACAGGTCATCCTTGAAACAAGAATGCCAAGAATACCCCCCTTGAATCAAGAATGCCCACTTTATTGTCTTCCAGGGCAGCTTATATAGGCTCTGCTTGACCAATGGCCACACCCTGACTCTCAGCTACAAGCGCACCAGAAACCACTCTCCTGCTATCAGGAACTCCTGAGGGTCTCATGCTCAGAACAGCTGCAAGCACAGGAAAACAAGTTGTTTGCTCAGAGCAGCTGCAGGAAAACAAGCTGTTTACAGGAAATTCAGGGTCTGGGGGTCCATGGTCCCCAACACAAACCTGGACTTCATCCTAGTTAAATAAAAAGACAACCCCACATGGAGTAGAGTGGAAAAACTTTAAATTATGAAACTCTAGGCAGAGAACATAGGTCAAAGCTTTTGTAATATTTGATTTGTCAATTATTTTTATAGTTTTGCATTTTTTACAATTGTGTGTGTGTGTGCGTGCACACACGTGCATGTGCATGTGTGTGTTTCAATGTGAAGGTCCCATAACAACGTGCAGGAGTCAGTTCTCTCCTTCCATCGTGTAGGGTTCCAGGGATCAAAGCCAGGTCAACAGACTTGTAGGTAATGCCTTTACTTTCACGTCATCTTGCTGACCAGCAACCATTCCTTGACTATGACATCAAACCAATAAGAGATAAAAAGCAATGAGACAAATGAAATTCCATAAAACAAAGTTTTGCTTATCCGAGGACATAGTTAGTAAAATGAAAAGGAACCCCTGAGTGAGGAGAAATGACTTCCAAATCATACATTTCACTGAGTTAATTACAAAGCAGAGCTGTGGAGCTCATTCCAACTGATTCATCTACAACACAGCTCCTGAACCGAAGGCTCAGGGAACATTGTAGAAGAGGGGCTGCAACAGCCAGGGGATCAGGGAGGTTGCTGTGAGACTGTGTCTCCTAGTCACGTCAGATGCTCCACCCACAAAGTCCCACCGTGACTGCCTAAACACTAGCTGAACAAGGACAACAATGGACATGGTGAAGTGGGCGGGAAAGCCCAGGAGGCCTCAAACCTACATAAAGAACTAGAGGCAATGGGAAATAGAGAGCCAGAGAAAGTCTTCCCCAGGGAAGAACGTACTATGTGGTCAGCCCTGTAAACATATCCAGAGAATTAATGTTAAATAGATTGAGAAGGATATTTTAGGAAGATACATGCATGCACATATATGTATATAACAGCAATTAATGAAAACTGAGGCCATAAATTTGAAAGCAAGCAAGGAAAGGTAAGTTGGAGGATTTGAACGGAGGAAGGAAAAGGGGGAAATGAAAAAAATAAAATTAGATTATAATCTCAAAAACACGCTTTTGTAGTCTTATGATAAAGATTTCTGGAGGTGTGTTTTAACAATCTAAGTAAAGACAGCATTGCTGAACTTCCCACCCAAAATTATTAGAATGATGATTTTATAATGTTTTACTCTAATAAGGATCCAAGTTGAACTTCCAGACATGTAGAAAAAAATATTCTCACTCAACAGCAGACTAGATGTTGCTTCAGAAGAAAAAAATTATTTTGAAAGAAAAAGAAATTTAGAAATGATCTCAAATGAAGTACAAGAAAGAACGGCAAAAACATTAGTGAGAAGCAGGGCAAAGCCAAGGGGTGCTATGTGTGTATTTGTAATCCCAGAGAAGAAAAGAGTGGAAATATAGTTGAAGAGACATGACTGACAAGATACCACAGAAACTAGGTTGTTTATATCATCATCATCATCATCATCATCATCACCATCATTATCATCATCATCATCATCATCATCATCATCATTACTGAATTTTTGAGACAGGGTTTCTCTTTGAAACAGTCCTGCCTGTCCTGGAATTCACTCTGTAGACCAGGCTGACCTCGAACTCACAGAGATCCATCTACCTCTGCCTCCTAAGTCCTGGGATTAATGGTGTGTGCTACCACTGCCCAGGTAGGCTGTTTATTTGTATAGAAAGAAGCTCAGGGACAATACAGAAAGTCACCTTCAGCTTGCAAACAAAGGTTGATGTGGGTGCATCCGACCTGTTTCTGAGCCTGTGAGGCAGCTATAAGACCTAGGACTTAGAAAGAGGCCATTGTGTCTAACGTCAGGCTCAGCTTCCAAACCTCGTGGAACCTTCTTTCTCGGTTGAAGCAATACTGATCATTCTTCAATGGGTGAATTCATTTCTACATCACTGTTTCATTCATGCCCACGTGTGTCCTTTCTTTACTTATTCTCTCAGCTGTTGCATGTCATTATGGGAAGAACTATGATTTATCTGACTTGGAGATGCTCGAGAAGAAATTGCACAATGCCTTTGCAGACCGCAGTGGGGTGAAGTCCAGCACGGATGGGAGGGGTGGTCTCAATGGACGATTTCTAGGGGACTTCTAAGCAGAGATTTTAAAATGTTTGGGGAGCTGCAGAGGACACAATGTTCTCTGGCCTTTTGACACCAGCTGAGAACAGCTCCATCTGTTCCAAAGGCTGACAAGTACAAGGCACACTGACTTCTGGAAAGTGGAATGACCGCTGGAAGGCTGAGAAGAAACTGCATTTTGAGAAGCAGCCATGGGTTTCTGTCTCTGCTTTGTCTTTCATCTACCCGCACCCACCCCATCTACAAAGAAGGAGGCTGAATTTGAATAAATTTGAGGTCATTTCCATCTCTCCATGCTTATAGCTTCAAAATGTTTTCTTTGGCAGTTGGACATCAGCTTTGCACTGCAGATTTCAGCTTCCTTTGGTCTGCTTTGCTTTTAGACAGAATCTCTTGAAGCCTGGCACACGCCATGGCTGGCTCGATGTTTTGTGTGGCATAAGAGACAGAAAAGGCTGGCCACTGGAACGTGCTGGGAGGGTTAGTGGATGCAGAGGTAAAATGACAAGTGGCAACGGATTGCCCTTTCACACAAATTGAGCACACCAGAGAGTTGTTTTGTGTAAATTAAGCGTGAAGATATCCTTGGTGAAAACACACTTTCGCAAATGAAAGTGGTAACCGCCTACGTTCCATCCTTACGCTTGGCACCCAGGTATCAAATTGCAGCTCCGCTCTGCTCTCCTGTGTGGAATAGTCTTGGGAACACTGTTGGTTCATAGACAATGGAAAGTGCTTTCTCATACCCTAGGGCCTGAGAAGTAATGTATCAGGAGACGGGCATGCTCAGCGGCTGGCGACAAGTCTCTTCCTGGTTGTACATAGGCACTTTTATATGCTGGGAGAGGGAGAGGTGCGTGGGATTCCTCGGACTTCTTCATGACATCACTGACCCTGTTCTGGAGTGCCCATCTTCATGGACCAACCATCTCCCTAAAATAGCATCTCTCTTCTAACACCATTACTTTGGGGATTAAGGTATCAAATATGAAATTTAAGGGGAAACAAATATTCTGAGCATAGTAACTTTTTCACAGACAGAAATAAGGCATATTGAGATATTTATCCTTCCAAAAGGACCTTCTTGGAATCTGGGTACCCCATGGACTACCATAGTACCAGCCATAGAGATACATGTCTATAATCCCAATAGCAGGGAGGCTGAGGCAGGAGGATTGTTTTGAGTTTGAAGCCAGTCTGAGATAAACAACAAGTTCTAGGCTACCCAGAGCCACAGAATAAGATGTTGTCAAAGCAAGCATAGACACAAAAACAAAACAACAACAGCAAAAAAACAGAAACAATGCAAAGCAAAACAATAATAACGGTGCTCCTGGACATTTATAACTTGGCTTGAGTTGGCATGTATGCAGGCACTGGACAGACTGTGGGTGGAGGCTGGAGAAGCTGGAGCAGCCAGCACCTCCCAAAAGTAGACTCTTGTTTTCAGTGCTCTGGCCTCTGAGCACTGACTTCACCTTACCCTGCAGCAGCCCCCAGGACTCCCTGAGAAACCCCGCTCCATCCTCCTAGTGGAAGGGAGGCTGAGGAGCACCGAGCCTGCGCGGCAGTCACCTTCTCTCTCCAGGATGCTACAGTGAGGCACACAGTAGACATTTAGGATTCACAGCAGAAGGAAGCCCCTCGCCCCAATGGAGAGCTGTGAGCACATGCCTCACATGTCACCGTCCTTTCAGAGAAGGCATTGCCTTCGCAGGTCCCAATTTCTGGTCATAAGAAATGTCTCCTTTCTTAGCCAAATCCACATTCCACCTGGGAGAAGAAGGCGAGTTCTCTTGCTATACACAAAGCCCAATGGAAGAAAATTCCCTCAGACTTCTGCTACCGTCCCTTTTGCTGTGTAGTTAAGTAACTGAGGCCGAAGGGCAAAGGCAGTCATTGTCCCTACTCAGGCAACAGTTTCATTCCATTGGGACCAAGGCAAAGAGCTCCTTTGGCTTGCCCAAGGTGAGCCCCGAATTAATTAATTGAGAACTTTGCGCCACTTTTAAATATTCCTTTTACGACTCCTTAAATGACTTGTGACTTTGTTCCAGAAAAGGATAAAAAGGTTGGCACGGGTATCTCAAATCCTACATCCACTTGCTTTACCTGAGAGAACTCGCACTTCCCTACAAGGGTTCCGAACTCAGGCACAAACCCTCAGTTTGGGAATCCTTGCCGGAGTGGAACAAAGCAAGTCATGGTGGTTTGTCTTGTGTTTTTAAGTCTCTGGTAACTGAAAATTGAGCTAATCATTCACAGAGTTCACTGCACTTTAAAAATTGATGGTTAGTGATATAAAACACTTTGTTCTTGGCTTTCTCTAAGACAGGTGGTAGATATAAGGTTCAAGAGGAGAAAAAAAACATCCAGTACTAGATCCAAAATAGACCTCAATGTCAATCAGCATGGAGCCTGTAATAGTTATAAATCTTTAAAAACGGAACATAGCCAGCCTTGTGCGGTCCCAGAACCTGAAAGGTGTCATATAAAATACTTAGCTCAAAACAAACACTCAAAGTGATTGCCATAAAAACATGTCAGATTCCAGGGCTGAACAGATTTTCTGTGGATAAGGGTGCTGGCTGTGAAAGCAAGGAGACCCAACTTCATATTCCCATCCTTTCCCACAAAAGCCAGGCATGGCTGCATCTTCTTATAACCCCAGCACTGGGAGTAATAAAATGCGGAGCCTAGGTGTTTGCTGGCCATCCAGCCGAGACAACACAGTAAGCTTCAGGTTCAGTGAGAGACCCTGCTTCAAAAGCATAGGTGTTGAATGACAGAAAATAGGTCTAACATGCCCCTCTGGAGCCTACATGCCAGGCATGTGCCCCACCCCTCAGCATGTTAGACCTAACATCCCCCTCGGGAGCCCACATGCCTACACAGGCATGTGTCCCACCCTTCAGCATGTTAGATCTAACATTCCCCTCGGGAGCCCACATGCCTACACAGGCATGTGCCCCACCCCTCAGCATATTAGACCTAACATCCCCCTCTGGAGCCCACATGCC
>LOEQ01003206.1:149366-159994 GCA_001685075.1 Bramus lutescens | reverse complement strand
ACATACCTGTGATGGCAGTACACATCTGTGGCTGCACTACACACCTGTGGCGGCGTCACACACCTGTGCTGGCACTACACACCTGTGCTGGCACTACATACCTGTGGTGGCACTACACACCTGTGGTGGCAGTACACACCTGTGGCGGCACTACACACCTGTGGCTGCACTACACACCTGTGGCGGCGTCACACACCTGTGGCAGCATCACACACCTGTGGTGGCACTACACGCCATCTGCAGTGGCATTCTCCTTCTGTGGTGGCGTCACCCTTGTGGTGGAGGTACTGCTGCCCTTTCAGGGGGCCTCCTGTTCTTCCACCCTTACATGCACAGACATCAACGGTGCTCAAGTAGGGCTGGAGCACCGTTACCAGGGCACCACCTCGCGAGTATCACATCTTATCCATGGCAGGCCATGCGCTGAGTCTCCAGGGGAAAGATGCTTTCAAGGGTTTGGGTTTGCTCTTTCCTTACTCTTAAAAAAAAAAATCCCCTTTAGTATTTGTAAGAACAACAACGAAAGAGAGGCGCCTCATCCAAATCTGCTCTACAGGAGGCATATGTTCTGGATGGCAAGAACCTGGGTGAAAGGTGCAAGGAGAGGAGGCGGGAGAAGAGGAGACAGATTGCTGCACGTTCCGTGGGGAACCATGAGATGTGTAAATGGGGGCAACCAGGGAAGAGCTAGGTGTCCAGGTTTTCCGTCTGAGAGGGGAGACAATGGAGAGATTGGAGGGTCCCGTTGAATTACCCTTGCTCATTTATGGTGTTGTTTCTACCATACAGGTGAGGTGATGGTGTCACACCACCCCAAAGGGACGACAGGGCTACGGAGGTGGCTCAGTGGGTAAACCATTTGGCAGGCAAGCATGGGAACCTAAATTCAGACCAGTAGAATGCACATAAACCTGGGTGTGTAAACCTGGGTGTGGCAGTCATGGCTGCAATCCCAGTTACGGACCACACAGCAGGTAGTGAACCCTGTCTCAAAGGAGAAGGAAAGTGAGAATTGACAGTAACGGTTGCCCTCCGACCTTTACACACACGTGCCATGGCGAGCATGAATATGCACATGTATGCACATGCTTTTTTGAAAGGGACGATGGGGATTCCATCAGGTTGAGCACCCTCTAGATAACAGGAATAAAAAGGGGCTTCCAGATAGTGTCAGAACCAGCACGTTAGCTCCCAGACATCTTGTCATTTTGTCTGGGGGATTTAGTCCTCTGTCACACTAATCCTCCTGAGCATTTCTTTTGGATTTGGACAAGTGCTTCCCAGAGCTCTCAGTGGGAGAACCTATTTCTGATTCTCATTCCCACACTAAGGTACTGGACTAGGAACAAAATATTAAAAGTTTAATTCTTTTTTTAAATTTCTTCTTCTCTCATACAGTTCATAATGACTAGAAACCTCCCTCTTCCACCCTTCCCAGCCACCACCCCCCAACCTCCCCTCTCCCCCAGGTCTTTATCAGAACCTTTGAGAGTTGAGACTACATGCGAAGGGAGGTGGGGTGGGTACAGGAAATAGATGTTGAGGGCTTCCATTGGAGGTGGAGCTGGGATCAGACTGGGCTTCCTGGATCCCCCATTGCATGAGGTCATGTCCGGGTCATCATCTACAGTATTCGCCTGCTTGTTTACTATATGGGAAAGCTTGTTTTATAAAAGGTCTTACTGGATGACTGACTGCATTTGACGCATGCCAGGTACTTGTATAAGGCTATGATTCTCTGCCAGCACTTGCATTGAGGCTTATGCTAGCAACGTTAAAGCACTACCTTTATGGTTTTTCAAATGTGTGATTGCAAAGTCAGGTAACTGAACTTCTGAGCCCTCTGTCGCCTCACTGAGATTTTTTTTCTTCTGTGTTGTGAGGTACATACATACTGTTGTTAGGCAGTTTTAGTTTGTACGTGTCCTTGTGTGTTTTTGCTACCAGAGTAACATGGGATTCCTAAAATCGGTTCAGAAGAATTCTCTCTCAGAAAGGAGCAGGGTTGCCCATAGGTTCAAGTCACTCTTTATTGGGAAATATTCATTATGGATTTGGCTCATAACTACCTGGAGTTTCCAAACTATACTATGTTCTTACATGAAAATCCCATATTTCTGCTGTTTCTACTCAACTTCTTTTTCTTACACATCATTTTGTTCCCAGATTCTTCAATACTCCTCAATGATTAAAATTTCAACAACTAAATAAAACTTCCCCTTTCAAACAAACTTGTCACTACAAATCATTTTGTGCAACATTTGATTTTATTAAGAACTTTCAGTCAGATGTACATGCTGGGATCCTAGTTTGAAGTTGTCTCAGACCACATACTAGGCCAGTCTGATACATATCGCAATGAAATTTCAACACCTATTACATGTATGTATATACCACAGACAGATGCATATAAATACATGCTGGTGTCGTTACAGAGGAACAGAAACATCTTCATGTAGTTATTATCATGTAACTAGGGCCTTAAGGACTTGTAATTCTACTTTATTAATTATTGTGCTAAACACCACAAAGTGCTTATAGCCTTAATTCATATTTAATTGCTATTCTAATTTTTTTGTCTTATAGGCTATTAATGTACACCAACAAATAGTCCCAGACACTGTTGTGCCTTTTAAATGTCACAAAGTTTCATAATGATAATTCTTAAGGTTAATTATTGAAAAATGTGCCCTTCCCCTAAGTTTCCCAATTTCTTTCTTTATCTAATCAAGTAGTGTGTGCAATTTCACAATCTAATTCAAGTTAATTTATAACACATTTTAAAAGCATTTCTGTCAAAAAAAAACACAGAATGAGGAGTTGTAGTGTCTTTGATGGGTTTTTCTCTACGAATGCATTTACTGCATCTCTCCACGCTGCGTTGACCTTAAGGCCCAACAACCAGGCAAAATTCTGCAAACAATCCCTTTTCTAACAAATAGAAATCCGAGTATATGCTTATAAAAATATAGAATTATAGCCTTAGAAAACACAAAACACTTAATGTTACTATTGAGTTCTCTGCTAATCCTCGGCATTTGGTAAACTAAAATTATAAAGGTTTGTCAAACTCTACAGAGCTTCTGTATCTTCACCGAATCTACTTCTGCATGTTTTCTGAGACAGACTCATGATCTCAGGGGGCACTGTCAGGAAGAAGGTTTCAGGTCACAGTCACCCAGCACAGAACACCCACCTCTCCAGATCTTAGAAAGTCAGGACCATGCGAATGCTGAAATGGATAATGAACAGCCTTTAGTCATTTGTGCATAATATGTATGCATATGTGTGTATGTGTATATGTATATATATGCATGCATGTGTGTGCATGTATGAGTATGTATATATATGCATGTGTGTGCATGCATGAGTATGTGTGTATGTGTATATGTATATATGTATGTATATGTGTACATGTATGAGTATGTGTTATATGGATATGTATATAGTTTTTTAAAAAGAAAAATGTTCCTTCCTATTATAAAATTTATAGAATTAATTCCGTTAAGGAAAAGTCATCTGGGTTTGAGATCCACACCTTCTGTGCCTTCCGCTGAGGGAAGCCGAGCGGATAAAGAATTGACTCTGGGAGTACCTACTTAAATTGCAATTGTCAACAGGAAAGAGTTTGTCCTGCAACAACAGGACTAAGGCCATGATGGAGAGAACGGGAAAGACAATCCAAGAGGGTGTAGACTCCTCAATGCCCAAGAGATGGTAAAAGCAGGCAAGACCTACCTTCCCTGTACCCCAGAAACAGGAGCTGGAGGAGAGTAGGTGTTGTGTTCCTACTTATTGAATATTAGATTACTTAATAAATGAAAGGGGGTATTATTATTTCAGTAATAAAACCACTCTGGCACATTGATATTGGAGAAGGCTGACTGGAATTGGAAAACTGAAAGCAGAAGGCCCACTAAATTACGGTCAGCATATCCAGAGGAGCCAGGATCAGACTGGGCCAGAATGCTGATTACTGGCAGGGAAGAAGAGAGACACTGGAGGAGAGGGAATGGGCAGGAGTGAGTGTGGGGGTCCTGCCTGCAGGTCTCAGCATCACTTTGGACACACTGGGCGGGAGTCAGAATGAAGATGCAGAGCTGTAGTTTCTACTCTGTAAAAGCAGAACAAGTGTCATCTTCTGCTTAGATGCAGAAAAGCAAGAGTTGTTTGGTGAATTAGACAGAAATGGAACACTCTGGGGGGCCTGTGCAGGAGGTCATGGAAATTGAAGGGCTCAGGCTTGCAAATGTCAATTGGGAAGTTTCTGCATTAGGGAGATAGGGGAAGTAAGATTTCCAAAAGCAGCTTTGTTTATTTGGAAAACAACCAGCAACTATTTTTTGAACCATATTAAAATACTAGTTGTGTGTATGTAAATAAATAAATTTTGACTTTTTTCCGGGTAGAAACTCATTCAGTGTTGACTTGTTTAAAGATTAAAATTTGAACATTGTACATAATGTTGTGACTCTGTTGACTGTATCAAGCAGGGAGAGAACACGGAAAGGAAAAGTTAGTTCCTGTTATAGCAGGATCCAAACCCACTGCACACTGCGGAGGCTCGGTATTTACACAATCCATGAACATCGTCTGTTCTGATCTCGCAGGCAGGTCCAAGACTCCATAAGGAAAGGGTAGCTCAACTTTGACTCCTTCCCACTCCACCTTGCTCTTGCCTGGTGCCCAGTGCTCAGGGGGGAGAAGAGGGCGAGAGGAGCATCCACTGTTTGCCTGGCTTACGGCGCTTCGGGTTAGAAGTCTGGCCAGTGTAAATAGAGTGCACCCTGGCAATGCTCCCGTGAAACCAGATATTATTTATTTGCCTTTTGTAACCTTAGCTTCGTCAGCTGGATATGGCAAGAATAACATCTGAGAAACAAAATTCAGAAAGCAAACAAGTTGCAAAAGGGTTTTGGGAACTATAAAGATGTTCATTGCGGTACTGCTGGAGAATTCTAGCAGCTTTATGTTTTAAAAAATGGTCAATGAAATCCATCTTCTGTGAAAAACTAAAGCCTAGGGTATTTTAAAGAGCTCATATAGGGCTGACCTTCTAAGAGAGTAGCTATATTCCCCTGGCTAGCTTAAATGATCCAAAATAAGAAGGGAAGGAGATGGGTATATTTATAAATACTAATTTTTAAAAGTGGGAAAGAGTCAAAAGTCACCATAAGAAACATACCTTTGCCCTGAATAAAGCAATTCAAATCCTTCATTGATGTTTTTGAAAGGCAAGGTGTGGGTTACCAACTGGCCCAGGTCAAACTTCTTCTCCAGGAGCTCAGTCACCAGTTTAGGGACATCATCTCTGCTCTTCCAACCTGTGAGTAAACTCGGGCTTGCTCTGCATACGTCGCTAAGCAATCCTCACATTTAATGGCAATATGTTTGTGTCATATTTCTCTTATGCATTCTCGACATCCCCCAGTTGAGTCGTTCCCAACAAACAAATGAGCTGTATTTCTCCCATTTTTAGAAACTACGGCTCACAAACCCCTTCTTGATTCCTGGGTCTCCTTCCCGTTGTCCCACACCTCTGTGTCGCACAGAACCACAGAGAGAGAACCGTCTCCCCTGCACTCTTTCTGGTTCCAGACCCTTTGATTCTCTCGCGAGTTCACCCTACACACGGCTCTTTCGGCTCTAGCCAAGCTTTCTCACCCCGTCATTTTGTCACAACGGTCGACTAGGATTCCTATATTAATGTGCACTCTGGGGAGTCTTGGTGGTGGAATTCCCCCTGCCCCTCATTCTGCTCACTTGTTTCCTGTCACGTTATCATCCTCATTTCTCATCCTCCTACCTCAGCTAGGAAAAGATCGTTCTTTAAGATAGAAACCTCCACATCTCCCAGACTTGTACTGTGTCCCAGTTCTCTATCTTTTCTCCTCTTTGTGTCTCTCAGGGTGATCTCTTCTATCCTAAAGACTTCAAATAAGCTATATTTACAACATTTCTGTGTCTGTCTCTAGTGAGACCTTTCCTTGAGCGACAGACTCATAGCCAGCAGCCTATCTATAGCATGTGTTCCTCAAAGTATCTGAAAATCAGAAGGTCTAACAATATATCCAACACTGGATTTTTTACTAGAAACATGTGACTAAGAGTGTCGTTGTCACCATAGGATCAACACTAAATGGCCCTAGAAAGGAGTAGGGTAATAGTGGTAAATGCTAGCCATATAAATGTCACGTGACCACTCTTGATTCCCATTCCCTTCCCACTAGTCCCCAACTTGCTCCCTCTGCAGTCTGGAAATCTGAACATGGATCACCATCAATTTAATTGCAACATTAATTTTTTATTATTCCATTTGTATTTTGTTTGTATTTTCCAACAAATTATGTACTTCTCTAATTCAAGAACAATCATCTTTCTCCTTCTTATGCTCTCAACAGGCACTCAAATGGTTATTATTCTCTCTCTCTGTATAAGACAGAGTCTAATATGAGGAGTACCACCTAAGTTCCTAGTGCTGCATGAAGGTACCAGAGAACGAGGCATCATGGGAAGGGAATGAAAGTGTCATTATACTGCCTACTGCAGGAGAGTGATTCTGGCCTCATCCTTACAGCTTCTTTGTTGTTTTGGTAGGAAGTCGAACTATCCCTATGAAATGTGGCATCCAGCTGTTCATTTATTTGGGCTTTGGGCACAGAACTTTTGCCAAGGTCTTCATGAGTAGGGCAACCTCTCTGTCCTAAGTGAGTGTTCTTGTGTGTGTGTAGAAAACAATGGAAGCCATCAGAATTTTCTGCCGTGGAAGTCATCCTGGTGGAGACATGTTTGATGCCTTTTATTCAGGCTTTTGGGGCACAGGAGTTGCAGATACTGATCTAAAGTGTGCCCCCTGGTGCTAGCCCTGAGTCACTTATGGAATAGATAGCTGTCTTTTGTGTGATTGTTATGGCAGCTCCACTTGGGATCATTTACCACTCATCCTTGGAAGAAAGTACTTCAAGGGTGAGGAGATGAGAACACAAACCTCTCTCACTTGATACGCAGGAGAGGGAGAGTTACTACTCACTGTCCAGGGGCCCAACTGCTCTCACCTCCAAAGACGCAACCCTTCCACGTCCACCCAGTGAAGAGCAGCATTGGGTCATAACTGAGCATCTTGGCTGATGGAGGAGAGCCAACCACCACACTGGCTCTATAGTTCATTTGGCAAGATGAGAGGGCATCAACCTGAGTTCAAAATGAAGAGATTGTTTGTTTGTGGTGATCATGGGCTCAGAAATGACAGCAGGTGGTCAGAGTTCCAGTAGTTAACATGGTTTCTAACTACCAAATCTAGACTTTAGGTTTCTATTTGATTTAAAACTTCTCAGTGCAACTTTAGTCCTTAATAACCCCTACCAGCATATACCTCTTAAGATATAAAGTAGTCTTTACTGTGGCCATTGTAATTGTCATTGTTTTTAGTATGTTTAGTCAACCTTCAGTGACTAACATTCATACCAACATGAAGACTTCAGATAAGCTTTAGTTGTTATTTTAGCCAAATCAATTAAAATGTTTGAAATTTTCATTTGAAAATTAAGTACAAACCCTAAAATAATGAGGCAATGGAGTTTCTTTTCTTGGCAATATCTCTGGGGCTAGGTCCATGTTTTTGTTCATTCGCCATTTCGGTTATTCATTAATAACACTTTTGAATACCCATTAGGTTGCAACACCCAGCAGTGTGCTTCAGACAGCACTCCTCAAGCTTCTACCTCAGAATCAGCAGACCTCATAATGTATCTCTCTGGCTCACTGCTCTATAATGTGCAACCTAGAATGCAACAGAACACATTCCAAGTGACACCAAAAAGGGTTTGTGTTGGTGATGATGAACTGGAGGTTTCTTCTCAATTACCAAATGCCTTAGAGCAAATTTCACCAGCTAAGCGATTGTGAGCAAGACTGGCTTTGTCCAGTTTTCCAGGACTCCTAACTCTATACAAGGCCATGGCTTTGTGATTCCAAGAACTCTGTGCTGTGCCTCAGAGGAGGTGTTTTTCAGAGTGATGAAGTTTATGTATACTGGGGACTGAGAGGCAGGACAGCTGAGCTGGGTGAAGCAAGGGAGGTTTGAAGGAAGGAAGGTAGCCATGTGTAGACAATCCCTTCCCTCTGCATCACCTCCTTAGCTCTCTTCAGTTCTCATCACAAAACAAATTCAAGACATGGAATCACTTTTGCCAAGACCCCCACGCACACAAGAAAAATAATGGGCCACACACAAGCCGGCTCTAATGACACGAAAATGACATGATGTGATACTTACATGATCAGGTAAAACCGATCTTAAGATTGTGACTTTTAGGCAAAATTGTTAGGTGTTTATCATTATATTTTCCATCGCATTTTAAGGCATTTATTTGTTTGTGGGTGTGGGCAAGGGCTTGCCAAGGAGTGTGCGTGGAGATCAGAGGACACACTTGTGGGAGCTGGTTCTCTTTTCTACATGTAAGTATTGAAAATCAAACTCAGGTCGTCAGGCTTGGAGACAAGTACCTTGGCCCACTTCGGCATCTCACCAGTCCTGTTTCCTGGCCTGAGTCACAGATGTTCCATAGTTGATTGTTAATGACATGACGAGAAATGAATTTTAGCCTGAATGCATCTTGTAGCTTGGGTACTTTGGGACTCCTGACTCTGAGTCTTACCATGGTTTCAAGACAGCCAATAACTTCAAAAGTATACTGCACGGTGTTCCCCGTCATGTCTGGTAGCACCTCACTGATGGGCTTGGCGGAGTCCTTGGAACTGATATACTCGGTGGCACCTGCAGCCAGGGCCTTCTGGAATTTGTCTTTGTTGATGTCAATTCCAACGATCCTGGAGGCGCCAGCTGCCTTACTGCCCATGATGACGGACAGGCCAACTCCTCCAGGGCCGAACACAGCACAGGTGGAGCCAGGGCTGACCTGCGGAGAGGAAAGTTCCTCCAGGAGTTAACAGTGAAACTTGGCAAGGAGTCTCCGTGTCAGGAACACAAAATTCAGAGGATGGCCATGACTTGGGCAAGGACTCCAAGTGACTTACTAAGATGGCACTGACACCAAAAGAATTAGGAGAAGAAGAATGTCTGAGAAAAGAAGGATTTGCCAAAGCGAATACATCTGCAGCCCTTGCTTAAAGGCTTACCCAGAGGCCAGCAGGCTTTGTAGCCTGTGGAGCCTTATCCACAACCCCCTCTGCCCTCACAGGAGGATTAGACAAGCCCTGAGTTCTCTCTGTTGTCTTTCCACAAAGCCATGTGGATTTGTTTTAGGTTTGGTCTGATTGGCAGTGTCTGAATAGCCATGACTCTGAGTCATTTAGAGATCTATTGTCTTATTTTGCCCCAGCTAAGTCCAGCCTCCATGTGATATGTAATTCAATGATTGATGGGTAACTCAAGGAAGAAATTCTTCTTAAATCACCTTTGGGATTTTTACCTAGTACTCTGCTAGATTGAAGAAGGGTTCAGCCCCTAATCACTTTCCTGCTAGAAGAAGAACAAAGATTGGATCCCAGTGATCGCTTAGAAACTCAGTAGGCTTTGGGGTTACAGGGAAGCTGTTCTGGTCTGGCCTGTGTCCTCCAACCCATGTGTGGAAATGTTAGCTTTCTGTACCTCAGCAGCTGGTCTTATTTTGGGGTCATCGAGTTACAATGAGGTAATTAGGAAACACCTTGCTGTGGCTTAGATGTAGTTAAAGCTATGGCTCATGGCCTGTGTGCTTGGTGTGACCAAGAAAGTGGCTGTGAAACCCATGTGGCCTAATGATGAGTGAGTAGGCCCTTGAAGGGGCTGTCCTCAGCAGGGATTAATTCATGGGGGACCTTGGTTAGTTCCCTGGAGAGTAGGCTGCGTGAGGCCACGTGGCACACTTGGTCTCTGCTCTACACTTGGTCTCCGGTTGTCTTCTTATGATGCGAGGTAGCTAGTAGAGGTCCCTAGCCAGAGGCTGAAGAGATGGAGCTATGTGAGCTAGAACTTTTGGTCCTCAAATACCTGTTTTCTTTTTACATACCTATGTTGAGGCATGTCATTACAGCAACATAAAACCGACTAGCCCATCCCCAATCCAATGTGACTGGTGTTCTTATTTTTCAAAATTTGGCTATAACGATGTAGTCAGGAAGACGATATGAAAAAACTGGGAGATTGACAGCCATGGATATAACAAGAAGAGCAGCCTGAAGCGGCCCTCAGAAGGAAGCAACCCTGCCAGCACTTTGACCGTGGACTTCGGATCTCCATGACTCGGACAATAAACCTTTGTTATTTAAGCCATGGAGTCTGCAGCCCTTGTTCCTGTCTCCCTGGTAAATTAACATACCAACGCCAGTCTGCCTTCCCTGAGAAAAGAGAGGTTTGTTTCAGTACTGAATACTAACTTTAGTGATTTAACTTGTTGGAGATGTTGCAGAAACAGAAAACAGATCTAGAAATTGTAGCTCCATAGATTTAGAAATAAAATTTCTATTTTGACACCCTCCCTTCGCCCCCACTTTTTCTTCCAGTTCATCTGGCAGCATGTATGTTTTCACAATGGTTCACTCAGATTGTTTAGTATTCAGAGAAAACCACCCTCTGGAAGGCTGACAGGCAGGAAGGCAGAAGCTACGCTAGTCAGCCCCGATTCTTA
>LOEQ01003206.1:98479-112991 GCA_001685075.1 Bramus lutescens | reverse complement strand
ACTCAGCTAATACTCAGCTAGTACTCAGCTAATACTCAGCTAGCACTCAGAAGCCTTTTTCTTACTGTGAGAGAGTTCAGTGACCCAGCCAGGAAGGGGTTCTTCCCACTTTCAGGCTGGGTCTTCCCACACCAACCAAGTTAGTCTCCTTCACAGACCCGTCCACAGGTCAACCTGATTTAGACAGTTCCTCATTAAGAGCCTCTTTCTGGGTGACCCTTGGCTGAGTCAGGCTGTCACTGATTTCTAGACCTCGAGACTCATGTTTACACCCCAGCTCCCCCATGCTCAGTTCCCTACACCACTCACTTTTTCTCCTTAGTTTCTGTTCCCAGCAAGGGAGCGCTAACTGAATGTGTTCACCAGTCATGACACTGTGTTCATTACCTAAACATGGTCACCAGCCACAATGCCGTGTTCATTATCGGAAGGTAACAATCTTTCTTCAGACAGAACTGATGAGTTTAGCTACTATAGGGGTTGGGTACTGAAGAAATGCTACACAGCTATGGCTTTGGTAAAGGAGCGTGGCTTCAAGATGACACACACACTAAGTAGAGAGGAAGCCGAGCAAAGCTGTGGTTGGTGTCAAGCCGAAGCACGATTAATAAAAACTCAGATAGATACTGGGGTTCAACCTGAAGACCAGAAAAGCAAAACAACCAGCCACTGACTCTTACCTCGACCTCAGGCTGAAAATGGTGATCCTGCCTCCAGGAATCTCAAAATGAGACTGAGTCTGAGAGCTGTCTTCTCCTGTTTTATAATCCCCTCTAGGGCTGAGATTAAAGGCATGCATCATTAGGATTAAAGGCATGCACAGCCCAGTTTCTATGGCAACTAGTGTAGCTACTGGGATTAAAAGTGTGTGTTACCACTGCCTGGTCTGTAAGGCGGACCAGTGAGGCTGTTTTACTCTCTGATTTTCAGGCAAGATTTACTTATTAAAACACAAATGAAATGCCACTACATCAAGCCAAGAGTGATTTAAGGCTGAGAAACAAATAAAATAAAAAAATGCATTTACAACCCAGTGCATATCTTCTGTGTTTAGGGCAAACAAAACACACAAACTGTCTTCTAAACAGAAGTGACAGACACACGGATAAGAAACATGCCCTAAGAGTCTACTTTTATAATCAGTTTAATTGCATTAATTAAACTGGTTAGCCAGGGCTGCTGAAAGAGACCCGCAGTCTTATTCACTTGAGAAGCTGAGTCAGGGAGATCAGAGGCCAGCCTGGGTAGTGGTGTGAGCCTGAGATGGGAGAGGGGTAAGAAATGGAGGGAGGAAGGCAGGCAGGCAGGCAGGCTAGATTGCAATATGTCTTCATCTTATCATACTGGGAATAGAGCCAGAGTTTCTCAAAACATAAATGCACTTATATAATGTTATTATAGTACAGTTTCCATCACGTTTCCTCATATATACACATAGGCCTGAGATGACCTTAATTTAGGTTGGAATAGACTAGTTTATTTCAGCAATTAATACTTAAAGCATGTATTGAAATTCCTTTGATATTTAAATATATTTCCCTAATTTCTTTCAGAGCCATGTAAAATTATCAATGAATGCTTCAAAACCTCCAGCGACAATCCCTTAGTGATTAAGAAGGTAAACAAATAGTGTCTGCAGCTAGCTGACTGACTTCTCATCAACACTGCCTACAGCTAACTAGCTGACTTTTAATCAATGTTGTCTGCAGCTAGCTGACTGACTTCTAGTAGATTGCTCTGCTTTACAATCCTTCTGAGAAGTCTCTTTCACAATATTTCTACAGCTTTATTAACGTATAGCTTTATGATATAGGATGTTTATATCCCAAATGCACAATTAGATGGATTTTGACAAGGACATCTACACCCCCTGGCAAAGTAGAACCGAGTCAGGAGTAAGCATGCATCTACCAGCTCCATGGGTTTCCTCGGGAGCCCCGCCCCACCAAAGACAAATGATGATGTGCTTTGTGTCACTAAAGTGGCACAGACTTTTAATTTTTATGTAAATGAGGCCACATACAAGTTTCCTTCAAAATCTGGTTTCACTCAGCAAGATCCACTCGTTTGCTCTGTTGATTCTTCTGAATGCCAAGTGACTCGGGGCTTGCTTGTCTCACAGCCGTGAACCCAGGCTCATGTTGAAGGGCATCTGGGCCATGTCCACATTTTCACAAAGCTAAGATGAACACACAAGTCTTCGTGTACTTCTGTGCATCCTTCCTGCTCAGTCCCCACAAATACAGTAACTGACTCTTAACAGTGGTTAGTGTCAACATTTTCAAGGAATGGCCAAGTTGTTTTCTTCTTTCCATTTCCTTGGTACCTGGCAGAGTTTCCTTTCTCCTCTTCCTCCTGGGAAGGAAATGATTGGTTTTGGTTCTTAGCTAATAGAAGTAAAGTGTACTCATGTTTTGTCATGCTAGCGTGAAGGAGGCTGAATCCTGACTGCTGCCTTCAAACACACACACTCACACACACACACACACAATTAAAAAATTAGGAAAAACAAAAGAAAAAACAAACACAGACACACAAGGTTGATCGGGGTGTAGTAGTGTTTTCCTTGCATGGTTTTAGTTTTGACTTTTTCTCATAGCTGATGGAGATGACAAGTTCCATCTTCTTCTTGGTCATTTAGGTGACCTTCTATGGGGTGTGGATGTACAGATCTCTTGCCTGTCTTTGAAGTTGAGTTGTTGACCTCTTTGTGATTGTGATACGAAAGCTTCCTACAGTCTACGTAAATCCTTTGCTACAAGTTTTTTACAGATGTTTTCTTTAAATCTGAACCCCAGCCTTTTTGTTTCAAGATCTCTTTTAACAATGTTATTTTGGGCAAGGCTTAAATTTCTAATTTTTTGTTACGTTTTCAAATTTGTATGCTGCCCATCTCTGTTGTGTTTTCCTGTGGTGGCCAAACCTCTGGTGCAGTGGTAACTAGAAACAGTGGGAGCTGACTGCCTTGCCTTGTATTAGACGCTCATGAGAAAGAGCATCCAGGCTGCCCATCTGAAGTGCATGTTGGTTCTCTCTGTTCAGATGCCCATACATGCCTGAGGGGGCTTCCTTCTATTTCCATTAGACATGGAGGACGAATTTTGCCAAGCAGTTTTTCAGCATTTGAGATGATGCTATGATTTTTTTAGGTTATTAACATAGTGAATTACATAGGCTCATTTTCCAGTATTAAACCATCCTTGCATTCTTGGTTCAAGATGCTACTTAGTAAAGTGTGTTATTGTTTTCAGTACTACATTGTAAAATATTGTTTAATATTTGTATGTTTTTGTTTGTGAGAAACATTTGCTGTAAAGTTTGTTTATAACAAATATTTGTATAAAATTTATGAGAAATATTTGTTATAAAATGAATATAATATACTCATCACATTATATTAATGATGTCAATATATTTATTGATATAGTGTTAAATATTAAATAGAATATAATATATTCAAATATATTATTTATATTGTAAAACATTTTCTTATAGTATCTTTTTCTGATTTACTTTCAGGACAATGTGAGCACTATAATATAAAATGTGAGCAATATAAAAGTTGGGAACGCTAATATTCTGAGGGATTTTATACAGAGTTAATGACTAGAATCTTTAACTCATTTAGAGTTGATGTTTCCCTCCAGTTAAAAGTTTTAAAGTAAGAATTCAATTTATTTTTTCATAGATAGAAGTTTGCTTTATGTCTTGTTTGTTTCTTCTTTAGTGGGCATAGGCAGCTTGTATTTTTTCAAGGGATTGATCTATGTCATTTAACTTTTAAAGTTACTGACACATTTGTTCATAAAATATTTTTTCATGATTTTATACCTGCATAATTGTTTGCCTTCTGGTCCCTAATAATGGTAATCCATGCCTTTTCATCCTTGATGTGTGTCATAGTTAGTTATCATTGCTGCAATGACACACCATGACCAAAAGCAAAGCAACTTGGGGAGAAAAGGGTTGATTTCACCTACAACTACATGTAACAGTTCATCATTAAAAGCACTGAGGGCAAGAACTCAACCAGGGCAGAAACCTGGAGGGAGGAGATGATGCAGAGACCATGGAGGAGTGTTGCCTACTAACTTGCTCTCATGGCTTTCTCAGCCTGCTTTCTAATAGAACTCAGGATTACCCGCCTAGGGAGAGCTGAGCCCTCCCCCATGTATCACTTATTAAGAAAATGCCTTATAGCTGGATATTATGGAGGCATTTTCTCAGTTGAGATCCCCCATTCAGATAACTATAGCTTGTGTCAAGTTGACATAAAACCAGCTAGCACAATGACTTACAAGTTCTGTTTATCTTCCACAAGAATAAATGTTTAACTTCATAAGTTATCATCAGTGTTTTGGGTTTTTCCTATCTCACTGTTACATGACTAGGTCACCTTAATCTTGGCGACACAGTTCTTAGGTGGCTGTCCTTGTGCTCCGAGCTTTGAGATCTGTCTTTCAGCCAGTTTCAGGTAGTCAAAAAGAAAAGTTCTTATTTTTCATTATCATACAATGATCTCAAGGCAAAAACGTCTACTACATTTCATGAGCTTATGTTTCTTACTTCCTTTTTACTTTTGACCTGTTAATTCCTTGTTGTGCTATACATTTTGAGTATTTCATTCTTAAAATTTCCCACCAGATACTTCAGTTATGTTCAGTGAGAGAACTGGAGGGAAGCAGTAATGTACGCATGAGAAGTTTTCATAAAGAATGGGTCTGAATGTGACACAGCCTTGCTTTCGCGACTGCCAGCAGCTAAGAGCTCTTTTGTCGCTCTGGCCAAGTCCAGCCGACTCGTTTCCTCACTAGCCTGGTGTGTTGGTCAATATTGGCCACAGCTGAGGGTGGTTGGAAAGCCTTTCCTGGAGCAAGCACTGAGACCCAAGGCTGTTTGTAGCACTTTGGACTCAAAGTTCCCATACTTTTTTTGTTGCCATTGCTTACACTGCAGACTGTGTTTCCAGCCAACCCCACAACAGGTCTTTTTATTTCCTATTCAGCTAATAAAGAGAAGCATTTTTGCAGACAAAGCATGAATCTTCTCACTGCCATCCTGGTGGTAAAATGACTCTTCGCAGTGCAGCACAAATTTTATGTGGTCATAGCTGACTGCTGCCTGGAACAACCATAAGCAAAAGTGTTTCACGTTCACTGTTTAGATTATTATCTTGAGTTTCATCAAGGGCTTTAATGATTTCAACCAAAGTCAATAATATGTCACTATTGGCTTTGTCTCTGAACACAAATGTTTGGTAGAGTTTAAAGGACACTCAAAATTATTAACATTGTTTTGCTTTTATGCGCGCACACACACACACACACACACAAAGAGAGAGCCAAATAAATGTAATTTTAAAACGTAAGCAAGGTTAAGTGTTTCTCGTTAGTTTATATAGAAATTACAAGTGCAAAAATGCATGCCAATCATACTGTCTCTTTGATATAGGATGAATTTAAAGCCAAAAAGCCACTACTGGCTCCATGGATGTGCTCTGCTGCTGGCTCACTGTCCTCAGAAGTGATGCACACCAAGATGGATGGGGATGAAAACACTGTGTGCATACCAAACTATCTGGACCAGGAGATAAAAGTAAGAGAATGGTTAATGAAAAACCATGGCTTAGAAACAGCAAGCACACGCACGCACACACACACACACACACACACACACACACACACACACGGGGAATAGTGAGCAGCAATGTCACGAGTGTGCGATGCTGATGGATAACAGATGATAAAATGGTAGATTCACTCAGGACTTAGCCTCCCTTGGAAGCTGTCCCAGAAAGAGGAAGACTATATGAACGAGCTGGTTTTAGGTATTTGGCTACAGACAGTACAGCTCCATGACTATGACACTGGATGATTACTACATTCAGACTTCTGCTAGGGCACATTCCTGATCACAGTGCAGTGGGCTTCACTCAGGGAAAACAGTTTAGAGTTTGAGGATATGCGGAGGTGGCTGGGATCTGTAAAGTAAGATGCTGAAGAAGAAAAATCTATGGAGAGAACAAGCTTTGAAAATATGCACAGGGCCCCCACTGAGTCTTTGGTCCAATGTTAACCTTTGCATGCACAAAGCAAACTGAAGAGGTCCTGGAGAAAAGACAGAGTAAAAGAACAGTTCTTGGGAGCTGCTGTCTGTCATTCACACATATCAGACTGCAGAGAGCTGCTTAATACACCAACAGTACAGACGAGACCCAGAAATTTCACTCCTGAAGAATAGAGTCATTTTAATCCTACGGCCGGGGAGAGTGACTGAAGAAAACACCCAATGTCAGCTTCTGGCTTCCACATGCATGTGCATGTATGTGTACACATGCTTGCATACACATACACACACACACACACACACACACACACACCCTATATATCAATATTAACAAATTTAAATCCACAGCAATAAAACTATCTAAACTAGATATAAAAAGATAAATAAGCCAATTGTACTAGAATATGTTGAGTATTCTAATATTTGTTAAATGGGGGTCTCAGAAGTAGTAAAGATTAGAACATACAAATTATGTGGAGAGTTAGTAGCTAATGTTCTCCTAAAGTTGACAGAAACTTAAACCTAAGAAAGATAAACTCAGTGTAAATTGCTTCTAAGCATCAAGATCCTGCTGACCAGAGAAAGAAGACACACCACACACCTTGCTACAATGATTGCTGACTTCTTAGTATGGATTCTCACTGACTGAAGGGATTTAGGTTCCTGTCTCACTGTCTCTGTGGGCTCACAAGCATGTGGAAGCCAGAAGCTGACATTGGGTGTTTTCTTCAGTCACTCTCCCCGGCTGTAGGATTAAAATGACTCTATTCAAAGAATTTAGGCACCATTCAGCTCACGTGACATCCTTCTTAGCCTAAGGAGAGTAGCAGCCAGATGGACGACTTTCTGTGACTAGCAGATTCCTCTTAGAGCCCCCAAAACCTGCATAAGGGGTCCATTTTCTGAAGTGAGCTGCTCCTGCCAGATATTCGAATTAAATAGACATGGCATGACAAACAGCAAGCATCACTTGGACTGGCGATGTTTTCACAGACTCCCCTTTGTGCTGTTGGAAATGGAGCTCTCAAACTAGAGCCCAACAGACCCAAGTATCATGTACCTAGAGTGACATTTGGGAAGATGAAATTCTAAAGAAAGAGAAGGAAACTTTACGAGCCTGGTGCCATTTATTTCCTCACTTTGTGTTCCCTGGCAGATTCTGTCAAAGCTCTGTGACATTTTACATACTGATTCTCTGGCAGAAGTTCTACAATGCTTGCTTCATGCAAGTTCCAAAGGTGAAGTTAAAATGAGCATTTGCAGGCTCTGACCTGATGAATGTGACAAACTGAAGACTTATACCTGAGGTTTGCAAATGAATATGGCAAAATTATTTGCCCAGAGTCCCTGTAAGCCTGTATACCTACCAGCATTTATGTTGGTCATTCAGATAATCAAACAATTAGTGTATCTCAAACTAAACTTATTACAAAAATAGGAAACATGTATGCAGATGGAAGTTTCTGTCCCAACTGGTCCCACAGCCATTCAGTCCCAAAGAAACACACTGAGGCTTGTATTAATTATAAACTTTGACCTATTAGCTCAGGCGTATTACTATCTCTTACAAGTTAAATTAATCCATAATTCTTGCCTGTGTTTAGCCATGTGACTTGGCACCTTTTCTCAGTAAGACATTCTCAACTTGTCGTCTGTGGCTGACTCTCTGTCTTTCCTCTTCCCAGAATTGTCTTAGTCTGGTCATCCCACCTATACTGTCTGGCTATTGGCCAGCCAGTGTTTTATTAAACTAATACGAGTGACAAATCTTTATAGTGTACAAGAACATTATTCCACAGCATCTCCCCACTTTTTTTAAAAAAAAATAAGAACTCTGAATGTAATCTCCTTTGTTTAGCTTTTTTCTTCCTGACCATTATCCATAACAACTTGTACTATGGGACAATAGTCTTGTACCCTGTAAATACTTGTCACTTTTACTGGATTAATAAAACCCTGGTTGGCCAGTAGCCAGGCAAGAAGTATAGGCAGGGCGACTAGAGTAGGAAAATTCTGGGATGAGGAAAGGATCAGTCTGCAGTGGTCATCCAGATGCAGAGGAAGCAAGATGAGAATGCCTCACTGAGAAAAGTATCAAGCCACGTGGCTAGCATAGACAAGAATTATGGGGTAATTTAAGATGTAAGAGTTAGCTAAAAATATGCTTAAGCTATTGGCCAAACTGTAATTGATACAGTTTTTGTGTTATTATTTGGATCTGGGCAACTGGAAAACAAACAAACAGTCTCCACTCACAAGCTTGTCATCAACACTCTAAACAAAGACAAACATCCATAATCAACTTTGGGGGAATGTGGGTGCATTTTTCTAGGCTACTTCCTGCTGATTGAGGACACTGATAATCTTATGGGGACCCAAAGAAAATCTGGGATTATGGTCAAGTCCTGTCTGGAGTATTCTGTGAGGATTGTTCATCTCAGTCAGCAGTCTTGAGACTGTTCTGGATGTAGAACGCAGAGGAAACTGCAATAAAGGTGCTCTAAAATGTTGGCTCATCTGAGCCATCCATTCCCATTGGAGATATTTCAGGGGAGTCTTCCTTGATCAAACCTTATTTTTCTTAAGCAAGAATGAATTGATAGCCTCTCATTTCCTGTGAAGACAAAAGCAAAACCTCTTCTCCAAAGTAACTATCTTTTGTCTTAAATTTTAAAGTCAAGGCATTTTTAAAGAAAATCGATTAGATTAATCTGGCAGCATTTATAATGAAATGTCTTTTAGCAGCTGTCACTCCCTCCTCAGTAGTCAAACAATTGAATGACAACACAAGAACATACAGTATCCAGACTCTGAGTATTTTCAACTTTACATAGCTTTTTTTTCTTACTCTACTTCTTTTTTTAAGGACTTTCTCTATCCTTTTTCTTTTCTCTCCAAAGCCTACATATTTTTAAACACACTGTAAACCATTTAGAGGAGGTTTTTTGTTGTTGTTCAAATCTATCTTTATTGTATAACTGTATCTTTTTCTGACCACATGAAACTAAACAGAATAGCTAGGATTAAAACTGCAGCTTTGGTAACTGGCTCTGTCCATTCCTTGGCTTCCTGAGAGTCTAGCTTCATGACAGAAGTATTGGCAGGAACTTGTTTATTGCCACAACTCTGCTAAGTTTCTAGGTCCATGCCTCCTCCAAGAAGCATGCTGCTGGCTGCTCATAAACACCATTTAAGTGTTTGGTGGCAGGGCCTCTTCAAAGAGCTGTGAGTTTTTGCTGCTAACATTGAGTCAGGAAGCTTCTCTTAAAGGAGCCACACCTCTGCTTGCTGCCAGCAAACAGTACCCATGGGAGTAAAGACAGTTACCAAGAAGCTGCACTTGACTCTGTTCTTGTCTGCCCAGAATCCTTTCTATTTTTTAAGCTTTCTCAGGCTTTATGTGGAAATTCTTGCCAAATGTTTGGGCACCATTTCTGTCCCACCTGGTCCCACAGCTGTTTAGTACCAAAGAAAGACACAGAGGCTTGTATTAATTATAAACTGTTTGGCCTATTAGCTTAGGATTATTATTAACTATCTTTTACAACCTAAATTAACACATAATTCTTGTCTATGTTTAACCACATGGCTTGGTATCTTTTCTCAGTAAGTCATTCTCATCTTACTTCCTCTGTGTCTGGCTGATGACTGACTCTCTGCCTTTCCTCTTCCCAGAATTCTTTGTCCAGTTGCCCCACCTATACTTCCTGCCTGGTTACTGGTCAAACAGCATTTTACTAAACCAATGCAAGTGACAAACCTTTACTACGTAGAAGAGCTTATCCCACAGCACATGAATTCTCAGCTAAGGCTGGTTTCTGCATCTCCTCCATGATTCATACCCCAGGACTCTCCATGAACACTTCTGGACTATTGTGAAATCTAAACATGCACTTGAGTCTTTCCTTTGATATAAATGGAGGCAGCATGGCCTTCCATATTTCAAACTCCTAATAGCTATCTATAGTGATTTAATCTTAGCTAATGCCTGTTATCTCTTGGGCTGTCCCTGGTATATGTTATGAAGTTATCAATACCACGGCAGGACAATCCATACACAGCACAAATCAGCTCTTTTCAAACTAGCTGATCATCAGACTGAGCCAAAACCTCCTACACAGGCCCCAAGAATCTGCCTTTGTAACATGTTCCCAGGGAATGCTCATGGGTGATGTTGTGTGGAACACTCTCTGAGAATGGGAAGCATTTTGGAAAAATAGTACCTTGCCATAGAGTTCAAAAGTACATTTTAATTACAAAGTGCTTAGGGGCAATTTTCTATGGAGGGGGCTTTTAAGAGAATATGACATTTAATAAATTACACACATTTACAAAAGATGTTATTACTCAGGTAAGTGTGTATATTTCTGTGTGGGGGAGGTGGAAGCAAGTACATCCATGCATAGTACACAGTGAACCAGCAGGAGGTAGAGATGGGATCGGAAAGGGGAGTGAAAAAGAACGAATTGAAATGACATCAATGTACAATGGCACAATAATGAACCCATTACTGACCTAAGGGGGACAAACCTGCACTTCTGGTCAATACAGCAGCAGCTTTCATGCTCTCCAACCTCTTTTCCTCCAATCAGAAAAGGAGTGGGTATCAGCTTTGGTTCATTCTGAACTATGGGAGATTAACCTGTTGACTCGGCATAGAGGAAATACCCCAGCAGAACCAATGGCGGAGCCTAGGAAGCAATCCATAAGTGTAACACCTACCACTGCCACATCGATGCAAAATACACCTGCAAAATCGAAAGTGCTGACCAGACTTAGAGACAGACACCAGCCATCCAGGTGATTAAATGTGGAGGTTGCTCAGAGTACCTCTGTACAGAAAGATGTCACACTTTGTTTTATCTTTCAACTGCTAATCATGCTGAGGTTTTAAGTTTCAACTCTACCTACTAAGAGACCACACATATTTAATTGTTTTCTTTCATTTTCACACATAATAACAAAGTTGTTCTCAGTTCCATTTTTGCAGAGGGTATGTTCTATAGCTAATAACCTTTCTCTTCTGAAGAAAATTCCCTTTCCTCTAATGGTAATGTATATCTAGAGATCAAAGAAAATATAAAGCCTTAAAGGGGTTTCTAAAAGTTATTTTTAAATTGTGTGTGTGTGTGTGTGTGTGTGTGTGTACAAGTGTAGTACCCAGAGAGGCCAGAAGAGAGCATCAGATGCTCCTATAGCCGAGTCAAGGGAAGTTGTGAGCCTCTTGGTGTTGAAAGTCAAATTTGGGTCCTCTATAAAACTGTAAGCTTTCTTAACCACTGAGCCATCTTTTTAGCTCCAAGGGCTTTAAAAAACTTTGAGCATGCAAACCATGCTTAAAAGAGTCTGAAACTATTATTAGTGTTACACATATTTTGTATATTTTATTAAATGCTAGTATTATGGATTTAAATGTAAAGCAATGAAGATAAAAATAAAATCACTTCAACTGATTTTCACTGATATATTCCTGGAAAGTTTCAGAAAGAAAATAATCACTAAGCCATTTGGGAATTGTTTTAGGAGCAGCATTTCTTAAACCATGCAGTTTTAACAAAAGAAGAAACAGCTGGGTGTGGCGGTAAACATCTGTAATCTCAGTGCCAAGGAGACTAGAGCAAGAGTTTGAAAGTTTAAAATATAAAGCTAGCCTGAACAAGATAGCAAAAGCCTGTCTCCAAAGCAAAACAAACAAACAAACAAAAGAAACACGCTTATATTTATGCATAACATGTTGAAGGAATGTGTGCTAGGCTGGGGGAGAAAATTCTGGTGGTTTAAAATAAAAGGTTGGGTTAAATGTCAAGTCACAGAAATAATATGATAAAGAAACAATGTCACTCTTAAAAGTATACATTTTAACTGTCTGCCCTGTTAAGCTTCCCTGAAGTCAGAAAATAGGGCCTGGTAAGAGCTGACCTTCTCTTCAGTTAGTGGCTTATTATAGTCCCATTAGATAGTTTCTCAGAGTAAGTTGTCATTGGTACGTAATTTAAACCAAGGTTGGCAGTGTGTTTAAGATAGACACCAATAGCTTGCTGACACTATAGTCTATTGCTTTTTCTCCAAATCTTTTTCTTTCTCCAATTGATTTAGAACGTCAAGTCACGGATTGGAAGGCAATAGGGCGGTCTCACAAGGTAAGTACAGTTTGTGGTGATTGCAGACGGTATAAGGAAATCAGTAGGAACTGACTACTTAGGGACACGGGTGCTAAGGATCTAAGCTTTCAAAGGACAATCCGTGAGGCTAGGAGTGGCTTTCAGTCCTGGACTTCACACTTTCTTGTTCTCTCTTGCAACTGCTAGGCCAGAAGAGAGCATCAGATGCCCCTAAAGCCAAGTCAAGGGAAGCTGTGAGGGTACGTTCAGCCCACTCTAAAGCCCTTCTGCTCAATTTTGCATAGGATAAATCTAACAAAAAAGCATTGTCTTTGGGACCAAGCACTGAAAAGCAACACAGTTGGACAGTAGGGGCTGCAGGTAGTCACACCCATTCACTGAAAAGGATCGCTGACCCACACAGAGACAGCAACTTCCCTGGTTTACTCTGCTCAGCTTAACTGTCATGGACCTAAATGATTTTACCATAAAGAATAGCAATCAGAAAAAAAAATATGAATGCAGCAGTCACAAACAGGTATCCTGTGAGGCAGCTGAAAACCAGTGTGGCCCCAATCAGAAGCTCAGTACCAGCCTGCAGTTTAGACCTGAGAGATTCAATCGTCGTAGAAAGCCTGCATTGGTCCTGAATAGTCCAACAGTGGCCTCCCTGGAGGTTTGTAGCTCCCAGCATTAATGCAAGAACTGCATTAATGATTACAGAGCAATTGTCATGTATAGCTACAGATCTCAAATACAAAATCTGTCTTGTTTCTTCAAGTTCCCCTTAACCAGAAATGAGAGATTCATCAAGTCAAATTCCGTAGGGTCCCTCTAGACCTTGTCGTGTTCCCACGGAGCTCACCAAATTCCAAGTGGCTCTGTATATTAACAATTGGTAAGTATAGCTGAGATTGGAAAGCATGTCCTGCCTCTTGCTCCAAGGATGGCCCTTTCTACCTGGCTTCTCCCACCAGGTTCCTCACTCTAGAATGAGTTATTACATGATAGCTCAATTCACCCTTGAGTCTCACTGATGGCCCACACATACATTTGCCCTGCCTGGATGCATAGACTTTTAAACAGCCCGCTCCAGATCTCGCTGCTTCTCTTCACAGCTGATATTTAGCATCTCAAAACCTGATCTTGGCTAGGGGTGACCATGTAGTCTTTGGAAAGATCTGTGGAGTGCAGTTAAATGGGCCTAAGATGCTTGCTGTCTTCTCTTTTTTTACCTGTCAGGATAGCAGATCCTTATCTCACTGATCTAGTCCTTGGCCCAACACCCTCACACATCACCAACTCCAAACCATCCCCACCAGTAGTTGGTTGTTCTTACTCTTTGCTATTTGGCTCTTGGGGGCGGCTACCCAGCTCCCAAATAAATCACACAGAGTCTTATTCTTTCTTATAAATGCCCGACCTTAGCTTGGTTTATTTCCAGCCAGATTTTCTTAACTCATATTATTCTGTTTACCTTTTATCTCTGGGCTGTTACCTTTTTCTATTTCTGTATACCTTTCTTTACTTCTTACTCTGTGGCTTGCTGTTTAGCTGGATGGATGGCTCCCAGTGTCCTCTTTCCTTCTCTTGCTCCTCAACCCATCCTCTTCTTCCCAGATCTCTCCTATTTATTCTCTCTGCCTGCCAGCCCCACCTATTCTTTCTCCTGCCTTGCNGGGAGGAGGGGAGGAAATGGAAATTTTTAATAATCATAATAATAATTTAAAAAATCCAAAAAAAAGGCAGAGCAGGTTGGAGAAGGAGACAGGAAACAAACAATTCCAAAGTGGAGAAAGGTTTGAATGTCAGGGGAGTAATACCAAGCCGGTCAGTCAGAAGGAAAGTCTTGCCCCTGAAAATTATTGATTCTGTACACTCATCATGGAGGCATCTTTGCCTGATAACTAATGAAACCACTTGCCAACACTCAAACATCTTTTGAAAGTATTTTGGAAAAGCCTCTGAACCCTATAGAAAATAGATTTCATTTTACAGTCACACACTAGGCATTCTATCCAAAACATGGTCCAGATTCTCCACCTGAGCTTTCTACTTCACTCCTCACCAAAGGAAATTCGGCTTTTGCTAAAACTCTGATCCTACAGTCAAAGGATGAAGATTTGCCACTCAGGAAGAAACTCATTCGAAAGGGCTTTGAAGCCAATTCCAAAGAAGAACTTTCTATGGCAACATTGTTGGAATCAGTGCACAGCCTTCCAGGGTGACTGCCCTAAAGGGCAAGGCTAATACTGGCTTTTAAGTGTTTCTATGCTTGTTAAAAAGTCAGCCTCCTTAGTTTCAAGTGCCAGCTCACAGTGCTAAAGTGTTTTCCTAAAGCCGCC
>LOEQ01003206.1:71949-88328 GCA_001685075.1 Bramus lutescens | reverse complement strand
GAAGGAAGGAAGGAAGGAAGGAAGGAAGGAAGGAAGGAAGGATGGAAGGAAGGACGGAAGGAGGGAGGGAGGGAGGGAAGGAAGGAAGGAGGAAGGAAGGAAGGAAGGAGGACGGAAGGAAGGAAGGAAAGGAAGGAAAGAAGAATATGCACAGCAGTAGGTAGAAAATTTCCATGCACCTTTAACTAAACTTATTATAGCACCTCCAGTTCATAAAAGTTTATTTCCTTTTTATTGCATAAACTGAATTTATCCTGGCTTCACTGCAACTCAAATTTATATCTGTTGGTTTCCCTCTATGCTTGTTTTAAAAAGCTCAGTATCCCACAACATTCCATGACTTTATGTAAAGGCGTCACAACCAAGCCACCCCACAGTAGAAACAGAGGCCCAGCCCCAGAGCCTTGCAGTAGGCCTGTGTTGCTGCTGTAAGTGAGGGGTGGGTCTTCACCCTAGGATCTCCACCCAGAAGCTCAAGCCTCACCACTCAGACATCCAAATGGTAGCTGCTACTGTTTTGCCCTGCATTTCTCATGTTTTTTAGGATTTGAATCATCTTGCCAATCTTCAACAAACTTCACAAGAAAAATTAAGAAATCTTTGCAAAAGTAGGACATTCCATTTTTTTTTATCGTGGTACAGTATAAACAGCATGAAACTTGCCATTCCTGACATTTAGGAGGTGATAATGCTATACAACTGCTATTTTTCACTAGATCCAAAACATTAGATCACCCCAAAGAACACTGAACCCATTAAGTAGCTATTCTCCTTTCCTTCCTCCCACCAGCCTTCTCCCCTACGTGGTAGCCTCCAATCTGCTTTCAGCCTTTTCAGATTTCCCAATTTCATATTCATATAAATGGAATCATCTGTGGTCTTTTTGTTATTGGGTTATCTCGTGTAACACAATATTTATCCATGTTTAAGTACTTGATTCTTTTTTATGGTGTAATATCTCATTGTGTGAATGTACTATATTTTTCTTATATGTAATCATGGATATCTAGATTGCTACCACGGTCTGCTATTATAAACAGTTCTGTCATTAATATTTGCGTACAAGGTTTTGTTTGAATACCTTTTTTGTTTTGTCTTACTTTCTTTGAGATAGAGTTTTGCTATTTAACCCAGGCTAGTCTTGAATCTACTTGTAGTTTATGCTAGTATCTAACTCATGCTAATCCTACTACCTCAGTCTCTTAAGTATTGGATATATGTCACCATGACAACCTGGGCACCTGGTTACAGCTTGGAGGGGATACATGTACTCAGGAATGCAATGTCTGGGCTACATAGTAATCAATTTTTAACCTATTAAAGAGCCACCAATCTATTTTCTGCACACTTCACTTTGGCTTTACAAGAGAAACAAATGTCTAATTTCCACCAATCATAGCTAGTCCTCACATACAATTCCAGAGAAACTAAAATGAGACCTGATACCAACATCACACCTCAGAACTTCCTGTCTATGCACTGAGGAGAAATAAAAATATACTTACTTTAGAAACTACCAACTTGGTAGTTCAGCAGTTGCATGTACTGCTCTTGCAGAGGAACCAAATGTAGTTCCTACCACACATAAGCTGCCTGTAACTCCAGCTCCAGGCAATCTGATACCCTCTTCTGGCCTCCATGGGCACTACACACCAACCCACACACAAGCAGACATAAATACAAAAATAAATAAATAAAATCTTTATAAAGAAAAACCTCACCTACTAACTATATTACTCTTTATCTCACTGGTTAATATTAACTATTTTAAATATTTTAATGTTAGCTATTCTTGTCTTTATCAACATTGTATTACACTCATACCAGTAACATTATAATAAGTAATATTATAGCTTAATATTGTATTAATAACGGTGTGGTTTAGTTAATAGTAGAAAGGATAATAAAGCCAGGCAGTGGTGATGCATGCCTTTAATATCAGCACTCAGGAGGCAAAGGCAAGTAGAATTCTGTGAGTTCAAAGCAATCCTTGTCTACATAGAGAGTTCCTGGCTATTAAGAACTGTTACACAGAGAAGCTCTCAAAAAGAAAAGAAAAGAAGAAAGAAAAGGAAAGATAGGAAGAAAGAAAAAATAAAGAAAAGATATTGACACAATTCTGGGTTTGTAACTTGCTGTGGGATAGCCCCTCTGTATGCTGTGAATATGTTTTATTACCATTTGTCAATGAAGAAGCTGCTTTGGCCTATAGCATGGCAGGATAGAGCCAGGTGGGAACTTCAAGCAGAGATACAAGGAGAAAAAGGGCAGAGTCAGGAGAGATGCCAGTGAGCCAATGGAGCAACAAGATGTGCTAGAGAACAAGTAATGCCATGAACACATGTGGCAAAATATAGATGAATAAATGGGCTAATTTAAGTTGTAAGAGCTAGTTAGTAATAAATCTGAGCAACAGACCAATTTCTAATTAATATTAAGCCTCTGAGTGATTATTTTAAAGTGGCTGGAGGACCCGGAGGGACAGAAAAGCCTCTGTTTACAGTAACTAACATCACAAGACAGAAAAAAAGGAATGCCACACTGTTTTAGGGTAGGGAAGTAACTGTGCAGATTCTGAAACATGAAATGAGAAGCAGCTTAACAAGCTTTCATTTCATTAGAGTCATCTAGTCAAGTAATAATAATTTAAAACTTCATTTTAAACCATCAGATCTCAGAATATTTTCTTACACATCAAATCATTAAAGTCTAAGCAATGTCTTTTAAATATGCTTTAAAAATGAGTTTCAGCATAAATAAGGCCTCAAAAGCCTAAGCTTTATGTTCTAAGGCTTACAAACAAAACAAAACAAAAATTAAAAAAAAACAAAAATAAACAAACACCCAACTGAGCCTGAATTAAATCAAACAGCAGTTTTGATTACTGTTAGCACCATTTCTTATTTCTTTCCATTTGATATTCATCAAATAAAATGTGTTTCGCTTCCTCTAAATAGAAGTCATGCTTGGCTGCTCACATCCTGCACTCCCTCAGGCTTCCTCTCATATCTGAGGGCCAAAGAAATGTCCACCTTGTTGTCATTTACATTCATGGAGTGCTGTTGCACTAAGACATTGACAGACAGTAGAGGGTGGCAGAGGTCGCTGATAGAATATATGTCAGGGCAAAGAGAGATGGAAGCATCCACCAAAATGGGGCTAACACAAATACATGACCTTCTGAACCTCAGTTTCAGTGAAACTGGGCAGGAGCGTTTATGTCAGAGAAATTTGTTTTGCTTCAGGATCCTGTCAAGATATTAGCATGACCATGCCTCTATCCTATTAAACCTTCCTGGGGTTTATCATCTTTCAGAGTAAGAAGCCAAAAGCTTCATGACAGCCTCAAGGAACAAGGTGATCTGATCCTTCTACTCTGCTGCATCTTAGAACTCATCTCCTATGATTCTAACTCTGTCCCCTTGTGCCTTCTGTGATTCTTGATCTGCCTCAAAGCCAGGCAGGAGCCTCTGCAGTTGCCATTCTAGTCATGATGCTTTTCTCCCAGAAAATTCCAACAGCTTCGACCTTGGCAATCCTCTTCCCATCTGCTCATATGCCATCTTCTCTGTAAGGCCTTCTCTGATCAACTCTGTTAAAAGTTTGACTCCTCCTCCCTGCTGTCTTCTGCTGGTCCCATCCATCATATCTTAGCCTATGAATCATTTTCTTAGTGACTTTGCATACCATCTAAAATGTATGGTATACAAGGACCAGGGACTACTTCAGTGTGCTAAATCTATAAACTTTACATAGTCCCAGGTATGTCCTAAGCCCTGACTAATAAATTGTTTACTAAAGACATGAAAACTTAGGATTAAGTTAGCAAGCTATGAAAAGCAGTTAGCATAGTGACCGGAAACCTGAATGATAGATGAGCAATTTCTAGTATCCATATCTTATAATGGAGGCTGTTTCGACCTGTACTAAATGGAACAGGTGACTCCTCTGAAGTAAAATTATTTTATAGGACATGGAACTATTTTGAATGACACTGAAATCTCAGAACTTGTCTGCATAATGGCTAGGGAAAATGGTCTGCTTATTTTAAATCATCATATTCAGAGAATAAGTATAAAGGGTTAAACTAACAAGCTCCAGGTAGACCTTCTTTTATCTACTAGCTAGATCTCAAAACACCACCAATAAGGAATTTTTAGAAATCAAATTAGATGCCCTCTTTCATTTCTTGTTACATATGAAGACAGGCTATCTTCATTTTGGTCAGCTGTAATTGGCAGTGACACTGAACACCTTAGCTGTAAGTTCCTCCAATTTACAAGACTGTCAAGATCTTAACGGCAATAAGCACACTGAACCTTGAAATGTATCCTTTTGAAACTAAAGTATCTTATGACAGTATAATTACTGCCAAACAAATCTGCTTTGTAAATCTAGTTTGGGGATATTTTCTAAAGAAGAGATGCATCTGTATTAAAAATGATTGATCCTGATTTCTTATTCCAAATAACTAAGCAGCTTCTTATATTTTATTACTGTTCTCATCTTATTTCACATCAAATGCTATGGATTTTCCTGTTTTGACATGCAGTGGAATATACCTGGCAATTTTACCTTATTTAGTTTGAAATTCACTATGTTCTGGTGCACTCAAAACTCAAGAGCTATTTGGGTGTAGCCAAACAAAGAAGATATTTTCATGCACTTAAGAGCAATTGCTGTACATTAACAGTCTATTCTTCACAAAGGCATAATTTTTGACAACCTTTAAAACATTCAGGTACAATTCCACCATTTGGGACAATGTATTTAAATTAACTGATGTGACAATTATTTTTGTTGTTATTGTTTCTTAAATTGTATGAACACTTCTTTTTTAGAAAAGGAAATGGAAAACTTGGGGATGGTGATTAGCTTGCAATGTGGGTAGAAAGGGATAAATAGGCATTTCATTTTGTAGCAAAGGTCTTCATTTTCTGCCACCTCACTTCGTACTGAGACTATCCTGTTTTTCAGGGATCATTTGTCTCCAGGTAAACCCCACTTACTTAGCTTTACAGAAGGAAGAGTTTCACTGTGTAGCCCAGGCTGGCTCCCACTTCTCAGTGTCCCTGTTTGCACCTCCCAAAGTGCTGAGGTGCCACCCTGCTTGTCTTGTGACTGGTTCTCACTTTATTGTTAGTTGTTTTAAAGGCCTTTAAAATAATTAGCATAAGTTATGTGGAGTGTGAGCCCACATAAGCCCTGTAGTACTAACTGATCACACATAGGTTGAATTTAACATGGGGCCTGTGCCCTCTATGTACTTAGAAGCAATTCAGAAATTCATAAATTTACTCCATTCAAACAACTAAGAATGGTATGATCAGAGTCTTCATTCTAAAGACTTTATCCAATAGAAAATGATATATTTGCAATTGTAAATAATTTGAAAATATATAAAAACAAGATTTTAAAAAAGAAAATTGACACTAGAGTTAAACTCAGTGGAGGAGAAAATGCTTAGTTTACCTGATGTCCTCATTGTCAGAAAAAAAATGCACAGGTAAAAAAGGATTGGGGAAAGGAGGACAGAAGGGAAGAAGGCTATATACATTCCTCTTGCCACTTAAATATAACCAAATAAGCACGGTAGACTTCCTTGCAATCTGTTTTCTAGAAAAGGTTTTTCTCTAAATAGTTGTGAATATATTTTATAATCTGCTTTTATCCTCACAACTAATACAGCATATCAATGTTATCAGTCTTTCTAAATCAAAATGCTATACCATAGTTCCATTTTTTATATTGCATAGCTTTATTTCAAATTTATATAGATAATGTCATGATGAGTATTTGCATATATAATTTTTGTCTATACTTACAAGTGTTCCATTTAGATCATGTTTTAGAAATATAATTCATGGGACAAAAGAAAGAAAAATTTTAAAGGATTTTCATATATGGCTGTAAATTATGTCTACCCTTCTATTATTAATGAATGAGCTTATAACAATCGAATAGTATCATTTTATAATAATTTTATTGTTTGAAATTTTAATGTTTGCATCCTTTCCCCCTTCTCTTTCCTCCCTCCAACCCTTCCCACGAAATTGCCTCACTCTCAAATTCTTGACCTGTTTTTCTTTCATCATTGTTACATCAGGGCAAAGTGGTAGAACAATTGAAAGGTCCTGGGCTTTAACCATAGCAACTCCACCAAATCCCAATTCAACATGAAAGACAATATCACTTTAATAACTAAGTGAAAAATAAACTTAAAAATCTCTTCCCCTATTTGTTACAAGATTATATTTACTATGGTGTGTTCTGGATGCATGTATTCTTTATTACATATTCATTTCATTAACAAGTATTAAACACCAAACTTCATGCAACTGATAGAGTAGAAGAAAGGAATGGAACAGACTGAACTCCTAGCTCTTACTACTTGCATCGTGGAGGTGGTCACAGTACAGAAGCAAAGCCAAGTAAAAGGAACAAAACAAGCTGGCTACAATAAAAGCATGACCAGAAGCTCAGAGAGGGCATCCAGCATCTGGTCCAGCACATGGATAGGCAAAGGGAAATTCAGAAAGACGTCACAGCAGGGATCTTGGGGGAGCAGACCTTGAGGACAAATAGCAATTTGCTAACCAGGGAAGTAAGAAGCAGACACACAAATGATGTTGGGAGGAAAAGGACAAAAAAAAACATATTTTCCAAGACTGAAAGAGAACAAGAAGTTGGCACACTAAAGGAGTTGTGTTAATTATCGCTGATAAGTACTTTCTCAAGTGATTCACCAGTGTGGATTCAGTTACTGCTCATAGCAATCCTCTCAACACATTTTGAATGACTCCATCTCATTGATGAGGAACTAAAGCCCAGGAAGCTTCAGTAAGTTGTTCAAGGACACACATACAGTAGTTGGTAGAGCCAAGATTTGAACCAAGATAGTCAGAGTTCTTCAGATGACTAGGCCACAGCGGAAACAAAGCAAGTGAAGAACTGAGAGAACTGACAAGTGATTCCCAATCAGGAAAGACATGCTTGTGAGCCATTGTGGAACAGCTTGGGTTTCTTCTGCTGAGGACAAAGCTACCTTGAAGAGTAGTGAACAAGATACTAATAGAGCTAGACATCAGAGCACACACACAAGAAACCATAGGAAGGAAGGCCCACCATTGTGCACTGCTTGCACAGAGAGAAGAGGGTGAGAGAAGAGTTGAAACACATCAACTAGAGCTGCATGTGTTTGACCTAGGAAAGTTAGGGGAAGTGGAAGAAAAGGAAGAAAAAAATACACATGGTCATTCCTGATGATGCTATGGGACAATGCTCTTGTATATTGTAAAGATTTTTCACTCCTATTAGTTTAATAAAATGCTGCTTGGCCAGTAGCCAGGCAGGAAGTATAGGCGGGGCCACCAGACTAGGAGAATTCTAGGAAGAGGAACGGTTCAGTCTGCAGTCACCAGCCAGATGTAGAGAAAGCAAGATGAAAATGCCTCACTGAGTAAGGCACCAAGCCACGTGGCTAAGCATACACAAGGATTATGTGTTAATTTAAGTTGTAAGATCTAGTAAATAATAAGCCTCAGCTAATAGGCCAACCAGTATATAATTAATGTTAGTGTCTGTGTGTTTCTTTGGGACTGAAGGCTGCAGGAGCAGGTGCGACAGAAACTTTCACCAACAATCCATAATTAGAAAAGTCCCAAATCTGTAGTACTCCAAAATCCAAAATATTTATTTCTTTATGTTAAAACAGTTTCTTCAGTGTAGCCCTGATTGTTCTGGAACTTTCTCTGTAAACCAGACCAGCCTCAAACTCACAAAGATCCACCTATCTCTGTCTCCCGAGTCACACTGGGATTAAAGGCATGTGCCACCACTGCCCAGCAAAATCCAAAATTTTAAAATCATCCATTCAGTGCTCAAAAAGCTATAGATTTTGGAACATTTCAGATTTGAGGTTTGTGGATTAGATATGGTAAACCAGTAATGCATACACAAATATTAGCTGATGTACATAATGTCAAGATCTGAAATGCTTTCTGCTCCCAAATACTTTAGGGCCAATGGGCCTCAAGAAATTAAGTGAGGAGAGAAGATGGTGGCTGGCTGAAGTCAGGTAGAAAGTGTTATGATAGTCCCAGTGGAAAACAGGGAGTTGACATGATCACAATGTCTAAGGTTCTTTTTCTTCCTGTTACCTGATTGTTTCAGCTTTTCATGAGCTGGCTGTTACTATCTCCTAATACTGCTCATTTTTCGCAAGAGACTATAATTAATACTTAGTGGTTTGCTCATAAAATCTGTAGCTCTATTCAAATTTGACTGTGTATTAACTTGAAATTGTCTTAAAATATCACAAATCATTATTTACCTACTTATCAAAGATAAAGGTGAAAAATAATTTTACACCCAGATGATAAGGAAGAAATTCGGCCTTGGCGTAAACCACATCATCCACTTTTAACTGTTTTAATCACATCATTAAATTCTCTGAAATGTTTTAGCTTTCCACTTCCATGTATGCGTATACATGTGTCTATGAAACTTGTTTGAATGGTCAGTGTTGCTCCATTTAACAGGTCATTTCCCCTTGAGTTCTTTTCATTTTTCTTTTTATGTTCTCTATGAACTTATTAAAGTAATTTGTTACATTGAACAATTGTTTTCAATTTTCTTGAAGTTTTGAAAGCATTTTATGACCCATGTACAAAAAAACCCCAGCTTGTCCCCATTTTGTTTACCTCAGAGCACTGAAGATCTGATCTACCACATCCTTGTATCACCTGCAGCCACAGTTTCCTGATTTCTAGGTCTAGGTCTAGGTTTCCTGGTTTCTAGGGGTGCTGCTTTTACACCTATCTTGCTTTGATGTTTGTAAGAGTCTTTTCTATGTCCTTTAAGCCCCTACTATGGTAGAGAGATCTCTCCTCTAATATTTTGCTTGGATGGTGAATTCGCCTGATTTCCAAATACAATCCCACCACCACCACTTTTCAGTTTAGAAAAGGAATTCTTGGGAACTGGAGGTATTATGGCACAGCATACTCTTAGCATGCATCAAGCACTAGATTCTATCCCCCATCACTCCCCTCAGAAAAAAAAGGAAGGAATAAAAAAGAAAGAGTATGAAGAAGGATTTGATATTCTTTTATTTCCATTGGTCGCTTCTATCTTTACCTCCATCTCTGCTTTCTTCATTGGTTAAGTGCATTTAAGCTATATTTCTGAAGCCAATTCCCTGATACACTATCACATGTCCTTTGTTGTCCAGTTTCCCATTAGCACCAACTTTTTAGTTTTTAATTAAAAATATGTACTTTTTAGGCTTTAAGTAAGTCTTTTCCTTATTTTGGTATACTTGCTTCTCAAAATGGTTAGTTTTTGCTGAGACTGTGATGCATTTTATTATAACAACAAATCACTTTAGCATCTGCATGAGAATAGAATCCCAGACTCAGTTTTTGTTGCATCTACAACTTTACAAAGAGGTCTATAGAATAGTCTAGGTGCTCATGGTTCACAAAATCCCATGGGCTCTATCATAAATGGCGTGTGTGTGTGTGTGTATGCTTGTATGTTTGTGTGTATGTGTGCGGATATGTGTGTATGTCTATATGTGAATAGACAGTTGGGAATAGTTAAGGAAAGGAAGGACTCAATCAATCCTGACCTAAAAAGGGAGATATGCTTTTAACTTTTAACACCAGAACACATGTACATATACAAAGACAAAGGCACACATGCACACTTACATTTTTAAGTATCAATAGAAACATTCCTTAAAATTTTCATCACAGCCACAGCCAGTTTTATGATCTGAGTCTTTGATGAAGACTCTGAGATTCAGAGAAGGCAGCACTAGGCTTCAGACTTGGTTATTTGCATCAGAAGTCACAGATACAATGGATACCAACCACCTGCATTTTCCAGTAAGGTCTTTAATTTTGCAATATTATAAGAATTAACTTGCATTGGAGAGATGGTTCAGAGGTTAAAAGCACTGACAGCTCTTCCAGAGGTCCTGAGTTCAATTCCCAGCAACCACATGATGGCTCACAACCACCTATAATGAGATCTGGTGACCTCTTCTTGTATGCAGGCATACATGGAGGCAGATTGTTGTATATGTAATAAATAAATAAATACATCTTTTAAAAAATAAATAACTTTTAGTCCAGATAACCTAATAAGAACTTGTTCCTGACTTGTTTTCAACACAACACATTACATTAAAGACTCTGTAATAAATCCTAGCATATAACCACAAAAAAGTAACAGAAGACTTTTATATGCCATTAGCATCCTCTCAAAGGCATACACAGCTCTATATTAAACATAAAAAGATGCGTATCTATTAGGCATTTACATTTTTATTTATAAAAAGAAATAAACAGGCTGGTGAGATGACCCAGCAGGTAGAAGCACTTACTATGCAAGCCTGACAACCTGGGTTCACTCTTTAGATCACACAGCATGGGAGAACCACATCCTGAAACTTGTCCTCTGAACTCCATATTCATGCCATGGCACATTTACACCCACGCTTGCACACATGTACACACTCATGCACACACACAATAATAATAGACCTAACCCTAACCCTAACCCTAACCATGTTTTAGTCAGGGACTTACTACATTTCCCTGACTAACTTGTCTCTGCTCCCTGAGTACTGGTATTAAATGCTTTCACCACTGTGCCCAGCCACAATAACAATTTTTTATTAAAAAGTAAAGAAAAATAACAGCATGAGCGAATTAAAAGAAAACAAAATGGGGAATCTGGTTGTCAGTCATAGCATTAACTTCTTTCCCATTTCAGAGCCTAGGCTTATTCCTAGGAGTAAGCAGCTTTGGTGAATACTACCCCCTAGCTCTTCCCAGGTCACAGAGCTGTCACTCAGAGTCTTCAATTTGCACAAATTTATTTGTTGCAACAGTGACTAGCTATAACCAGAGTTGTGTGATCACAAATCTACTGCAGAGGCAAACTGAACCTGCAAAGCAGCAGCAGGAGTGTGCCTGGTGGTATGGGTGTGTATGGGTGGTGGTGGTGAACCTTGTTTACAGTCAGTTTCAATTTTCTGTGATATATTTGATCACTTCGCCCAGTATTTCACTTTGCTTGTATCTGTGCCCTTGCCTGTGTGTGCTGTCCCAATTTCTATAGGGGCCCAGTTTTGTTCCTTCACTTTGACAATGGAATTGGTCACGGGACAAATTTTAGCCAATAGAAGAATGTAGAACTCAAAGTGTACTTGAGTCTTTAAGAATAAATCTATGTTTCCCATTCTCTGATGTCACTTTTGGCATCATGACAAGAATACATGTCCATTAACCTATTGCTCCTCAGAGGAGAATGACAAAAAAGGGATTCACAGCAGGACCTAGCTACAGCCATCTTGAGCATAACTAATATGACTGCCTCTGAGCAACCCTAGTCTGTTTTCTCCACATAGTTTCCCAGCACACTATAAATAGACACAATCATTAGAGTGGTATGAGGAGCTTTACGACCCAGACTGAGGTACCACAAAAATGCCTGACATCCATGACAGGAGCTTGAGATAAACCAGGTACATTCTGGTTTGCATGAAGTCACTTTTGTCCTGGCCATTATATAAGCCCCCTCCTACTAACTCACAACGCAGGGATCTACGTGTCATGCTGCTGCTGCCCAAGACGTCTTCCTGCAACCTGCACACAAGCCCCCCCCCAATAAATTGCACTTGGCAATCCTGGATATGTCTTTCTCTAGTCTCATGGAATCCTGCAGTTGGGTCTCATACATTGCGACTATATGAAACAAAGCGATATTTGCTGGGCCTAGAGCAAACTACCTGACACCCAGCCAAGCCACAGACCTGTGAGCTAAGAGAATACATATCTGGCACAACACTGATGCTCTGAGACCATTTGTTACACACTATAATTGTGGCTATGAATTATTGATTCAATCTACTCCACCCCGCAGTCTATATTCTTCATCCACATGAAGCTGGGCCTCAGGAAATTGGGAAGCTAAGTTATGGGTGCATGATGCTGCTTGCAGAAGTACTTGGACCGAACACCGTTCTGGTAAGAAGCTATTGCTTTCTTCAAAGTAATAAGATGAGAAAGAGCTAATTGGTGCTCATCTTTAAATATCTAGCAGGCAAGCTACTAAAACAACCACTCACCTACCACCTACCTCTCTGTGAATCCTCCAAGAAGAATGTCATGCTTGGATTCTGCATTAGGATTCTTTTTCCTCAATCACTTGACTTATTGTTGCTTTAAAAACCCCAGGCATCATGTAAGTACTGTCAGTCTCCTGTCAGTCTGCTTCCTAAGAAGTTCAGAGACCAACCTATGGCTCACTGGTAGTTAACAACAGTGATTTTAGAGTCAAGATAGACTTTGTGCATCAGCCAATTTCTGACTCCATTGTTGTTTCCTAGTTTCATTTTTTCCTTTACAAAATGTATAAGAATCTTTCTATTTAATTCTCTCTCTCTCTCTCTCTCTCTCTCTCCACAAACACACACACATAAATGTTTTGCCTACATGTCCGTAGTTGTGCCATGTGTGTGCTTTGCGCCAAAAAAGAGTTGTGGGTGCTGGGAACTGAATCTGGGCCTTCTGCAAGAGCATCAAGTAGTCTTAACCCATAAGTCATCTCTCCATCTTCTTTCTTTTACTTTTATTACTTATATATCTGTTTTATGGTATAAAATTGTCTAAATATTTAAAACACACTTTAATTTTAAAAGTAAAGTAAGAGCTAGAGAAATGGCTCAGTGGTTAAAAGCACTTGCTGTTGTTGTAGAGGACTTGTGTTCAGTTTTCAACACCCACATGTAGCTCACAACCACTCATAACTTCAGTTCCAGAGATATGATGCCCTTTTCTGGCCTCAATTGGCACCAGGCATGNTATATATATACACACACACACACATACACACATGTGCATACATGCAGGTAAATACTTATAATATGCACCTAAAATAAAAATAAAGAAGTATTTCAAAATAAGACAAAATATAAATAAATCTAAAAATAAATACAATACCAACAAAGGCGGAAGGGGTTTATACTTTAAAAGTATGAAAGGGCAACGTTAAAAATCCTAGCCCCTTTCTAAACAACAGCCTTCCAGAAAAGACAAAATCGAGTAAAATGATAACAGGAAAAGCAAAGGTCTCCTTTCTATATCTCGAGTGTAATTTCATGTGACCAGTAGAAAGGTGATGTGAATGAAACTAACATCGTTTCCTGGCTTGGCACTCAGCATATGTTAATTCATGTAATGGGCCCAGTAACCTATCATTTCACAGATGAAGAATATAAGGCACTACAAATAAGAACCTTAGCTAGCATGATCAAATGTTAGCATACGATGGAATTGCTAAACCGCATGGTATAAATTCTAGGCTTAAAAATGAATGTAATTCTATGTAGTATCCTTAACCCTTATGTCCTCTTCTCTGTTTTCTTACCTTCAAAATAGGTGATAATCATACCAATTTTGTTGGAGTGCTATGTAGAATGAATATACACAAAAATGTATAAGTATTTCCTACAGTGCTTGTTACATAGTAAAGAGCTATTTATAAGTGTTAGCTACTATTAGTAATAAGTGATAGAATGATTTGTCCTTCAACAAAGGCCAAAATAAGGGTAAGCATAGTGGTACTCACCTGTAATTCCAGAATTTAGGAGACTGAGACAGAAAGATAGCGAGTTCTAGGCCAGCTTCAGGTACATAGTGAGACCTCATCACAAAAAGAAAAGAAAGGAAAAGTGCCATTAGAGTATTCCCCTACTTAAGATATTAATAAGAGTATAACAATGGCTAATGAGATGGTTCATTGGCTAAGGATAATTAATATACAAGCATGTAGGATTGAGTTAAAATCCTTAGCACCCATGTAAAAAGCCAGATATGGCTAAAACACAGTTGTAACCCCTGCATTGGGGTGTTGAAGACAAATAGATCCATCTTACAGGCCAGTCAAACCTGGCCAAAATAATAAGCTTCTGGTCTCAAGACGGTAAGACAGAGACAGTGGAAGACACAATGTCTTATTATGCTCTCCCATGGACACACATAGTTATGAATACTAGCACAGTGACATGCATACACTGCACACATGTGTGCACACACACACACACATACAGAGAGAATTACAACTACTAAGTGCATGAAAACAATTCAAACGATACCACCAGAGAATTACCCACTCCAAAATCTAGATCTGAAGCCCAAAACAAGCAGTCTAAGACCACAGATGAGGCTGAAACTCTCAAAGACAGCATACTTAACTCTGAACCTCTCTCACTCACCATGTGGTCTGTTATGCATAACTCATAGACAACCATGGATCAGCACAGCATTGTGAGGCATGCCTTTACACCCAGTACTTCTGAGTGCAAAATTTACTTGCATAATAAGACAGTCGGGCAGATCCTGCCCTAAGGTGGCCCTCTTGTTCTAAATAGCCTCTTATTTTATACCCTCAATTTTACCTCATAATTCTTGGTCTGAGGAACTACAAATTAGCATTTGCTTACTGTTTCAATTTGTAAAACTAAGTTGGACTCTAATTAAAGAGGAAAGCATGGGTGACCCTAACTGGGTCATTTGCTAGCAACTATGTGGCCACATAGCTGCCTTGCTTTTAAATCACAGAAACTTCATTTAGAAAACAGGTCATTAGCGCATTGTAATTCTGGATAAAATATAGTTGCACTGTTAATGGTTTACCTACTCCCACAAGGACATAATCATGGAAAAAAGAAATAAAATAAACAATATAAACGTATATGTTCATGTACAACCTAGCAAAAGAGCTGGTCCTTTTTCCACTCTTTAGAAACAAGAAAAATCCTATCTGCTTTGGCACAACATTATATGGTTTATTTATTCTAAAAGGACAAGTATTTTCTCTATCCTCCCATGAAACTCAATTTGATAAGAATGGATAGCCTTTTTAAAGGAAATAAAAATATCTGAGAGTGATTATGATTTTTAAATGGCGGTGCTCATTTTAATCACTACCAAATCCACTTTAGCATCCATATTAATAATAATGTTAGTCCTTAAGAATAATGTATCTAGTCAGTAATTTTCCAGATGTGATTTTGGAGGGTATTAGAGATTGTGTATGGTAAAAATTATAGAGTAGGCACCAGTTCAAACTCCTAGCTGAGCTTGAAAGAAAACAGAAATCGCCCCAGGTATCAAGGCAAAGGGGATTCTGACAGCCAGAGAGGATGTATGATTTAACAAGTAGCAGCTAGGGCCAGATGTGGAACCAAATCCCCTGAATGTAAGAGCTTCTGTTTTAATGGTCACTCAGGCATGTGAGACAAGGCCTTTGAGCATGGAAAATACCAGTTTGTATCTCCCACTTACGAAATCTGTGTAGAAATCTAGAAGTACAAAAGGCCACAAAGAAGGCTTAGAAGGATTAGTAAACTCTACCCACTGACCTAGAAATCTAACAGTGAAATATCTTTGGCTAAGTCTGTGCATGTAAAATACATAGGTACAAACACACACATATATATGAGTATGTACAGCTTTTAAATAGTATATATTTATATGTACAGAAAATAACCTACTATAAATCAAAGCTGTTATTTTGGCTATTTAGAATTTGGAGTACTAATTTATTTTTAACCACTACGGAGTAAAAGTCCATGGCAATAGATTAATAATAAAATTAAGATGAAATCTAACTGCTATATAAGCCATCTTAGAGAAGCAAACACAAAACCACTCTGAAAATTCTTCTTCTGGATAGTAAAATTAGGTGAGTTTGAGAAAATATAAGATTCGTATAGTCTCCAATAGCTTTCTTGAGGTATTTATTAGTCACAAAGAGAATGATAAAAAAAAAAGATTGTCATTTTACAATGGAGAAATCTGGCGTACACTACCTTAATCATGTGACCAAGTTCAACATCACCAGTAGTTGACACCAAGAATTCTTTGACGTATTGAAAATGAGAAAGCTTTATTTCTGTGGTATAATCTCAGTTCAACCATGAGAAAACACCACTCTATCCTAAATTGAGGGACATTAGCGTCAAAGTGCTATGTAGCAGTTTCCTCCAAATGGAAAACTCTCCATCTTTGGAGGGACACTCATTAAGACACAGGATATTCATAAGGAGGTAAAACATCAGGAAGTCCTAAGGGATACATAAGTATCCCATCCCGTAGGTTAGCTCCTTAAGCCCAGGAAGTAAACAACCAAAATGGCTTGAGGAAGCCCCTGACACTGACCAAGTCCCTCTCTTAGCATATATAAGCAGGAGGACTGCTGAAAGACCTGAGCTTCCAGAAAGCAGCAGAGAACAAATGAATTTCCTGGAGGAGGCTTGAACTAACTAAACTACCTGCAAGTTTTCATCTTTCAGGAGCTGTCAT
>LOEQ01003206.1:34454-51873 GCA_001685075.1 Bramus lutescens | reverse complement strand
GATTAAAAAAAAAAAAAACAAACCTCTGAATGGGTCACAATGTGTTTTAAAAATGTACATAGGTTTGGGACAGAGAAGAAAAAGAGTATAGACAGTTATAAAAGTAAATAAATAGTTTTAAAAAATAAAACAAAGTATTTAAAGAGACAGAGCAAGTCGTAGATTAAAGGAGTAAAGATAATAAAAATAAATAGCAAAAAAAGAAAAATAAGCCATGTAAAGATGGAATATACACAGATAGTCTGGATTATGTAAATTATTGTGTTTTCTTTGAAATTTTTGACTGTAAATGAGCTAAGTACAGAGAGACATTTCATTGTACAGGCTACTAAGCTACACCAACATATATGTTTTAAAAGTATCTTGACTTCAATATTTGGGTCTAAGGATATGTTGCTTTGTAAAAGAGGTTTTGCTTTTGTTTCCTCCGGGGATAGAAAGCTGCGGATTCCTTAGTGGCTAATATGTTTTGATCAAATAAGACCCCCTGAAGCAATGGCCCGATGGTCCAACATCCATGACAGCTTCAGGACTGCTGGCTAAGATAGACCTACCACACAGGATATCCCAGGAAAGACCTTATTAACAGCACCCCCAATCAACAGGAAATAGTCTAGAGAACAATGCCTAAATTCCCTAAATGATTGTTTATGAATATTTGTTTACATTTATAGGGGATATGCTATAGAGATGAATACTTTGTATTGGTATGTATCTTGGTTTATTGATACATATTTGAGGTCAATTTTGTTATATGTATATTTCTGCTCTGATTAAGGTATTGTGCTTATATGGCTCATTTAAAAATGTAATGTATAATTAAGATATACAGGTTAATAGACAGTCATCTGTAATAGTCAAGCATGTGGTCATGTTAGGTTTTCTAGATGTATAGAGATGTATTTCAGTTAGGTATTCTTCAAACCTTTTAAAGACTAACAGAATATGATATTTAAAATGTTTTAAAAACTTAGTACTTTTCATGACAATGAGACTGACTCATCTGCTCCTGGCAGCAACAAACTACTTCAAGAGGAAGATAGGCATCATCAAAGAGGCTCCTTAAGGAGTTTGTTAGTCATTTGGGCAAGAAATTGCTATTTCTTGGACTGCTTGATGGCATGCTGTATAAACTGGACATGTAGGATCCACAGAAAAATTACTTGCCTAAAGGTGAGACAGTCGTTTATGGTTTCTGCTTCATGAAAGAGCTTCCAGACATTTTGTAGGACACAGAAGAAAGCATCTTATGAACTTCACCATTACAAAGCAAAACAGATCTTCAAATTTCCTGATCCATACAAAAGTCTGCCAGATATTATGGACCTACAAGCTGAAGATGGATGTCCCAACATTACAGAAGAACTTTGGGTGACTGTCCAGGCAGCAAGATGTCTCTGTCAATTCTAGAGTTGTGGAAGCTGCTTACAATGCACTTCCTGTTTACCTAGGTAATATGTCCTTCTGGAGGTTTTGATAGAGTTGAAGACAGATAGTTATAACTATTGTTTTCTTTAATTATAATAAAAGATAAAGTGGATATAAATATTATAACTATAATTCTTGCTTGATACCTGTTTTTTATATGTAATTTTACTTGTTAAAGTTAAAACCTTCCTATTTATTTAGACAGGAAGGGGAGATAATGTGGGATTCCCCTGTGTATGCTATAATATGTTTTACTACCATTGGTTATTAAAGAAGCTATTTCAGCCAATGCTTCAGTAGAGTAAAGCCAGGTGGGAAATCCAACACAGATATATAGAGAAAGTAGGTAGAGTCAGGGGATGCCATGTATGGTAGGCCACAGCCTCGTGATAATACACAGATTAATAGAAAAGAGTTAATTTAAGATGTAAAAGTGAGCTAGAAATATGCCTAAACTATTGGCCAAACAGTGTTGTAATTAATACAGTTTCTGTGTTATTATTCAGGTTTGGGCAGCTGGGAAATGAAAGAGCAATCTCCATTTACAATAATTACTTTTCTAAGAGTACAGAATTGATATTTGTGACCATTCAGAACATGGCATATGCTCATACTTATTTAGTTTTATATTGTAAGATTTTCTATTACTCAAATTACACTGAGGGCCTGACTTAGAGTTGTACAAATTATCCATTATTCATCAGCATACTAAGTGGCTAAAGAAATTCAAGTATATGACTTGACTGTTACATTTTCAGACTTTTGCACGTCATTTTTTTAAAAAAAACCTTCTTGGTTTCTTGAAACTGGTCTTGATCAGAATATTCACGACATGTAAATTGGCAAATGGTACAAACCAAAGTTTTTACTTATTTTTTTCCCAAAGAGTTAGTTGAGCTGGTTATTCTTCTCAAACATATGTCTTCAGCACAGATAAAAGTTGCAAACATGTTGAAACAAAGAACATTTCCAAATTTGTGAGTCAATAACTGTCCTTAGCAATAGCCATGAGATCAACATACTGGAGAACATTCCACAGGCCTGGGGGCAGGAACTTTGGCAATAGTCAGAACAAACAGAAGTAACACAGAAAAATGGATCCTGAAGATTAAATTTGTATATATTGTATTCCTTTCTTAATCAGGCAAAGATTTTTGTAAGTGGGACAATGGAACACTCTCTTGGCTTTCTGGCTGGGAGTGTGATTGGTGGTAGTCAAACCATGATTTTGAAGCCCTGAGGTTCCATAGGAATGCCTCAGAAAAAGAAATGATAGTGGTAAGGGGGATTTCCCTTTGGTAACTGATCCCAGCTGTTCTTTGTTTATCATTTTATATATTTGGGTTCATGTTTAAGATATTGCTGTAAGAAGAAATTTATTGGTTAGAAAATTATCATCACAGATATTCTAGGCTATCAAATCATATTATACTACCTAATTTCTAAAGGGAAAGGTGGTTAATGGTGTGAGGAAAATGCTGAGTAACATATGTCTCTTACCAGAATTCCTTTCTATCAGTTCAAATACTGAAACTGTGTCATCACTGAGATAAAACTTAATAACAAACATCCTGTCCAAATTAGCACATTTGTCTGTGACTAGTTTTGCAAAATACTGGAGCGCGTTACTTATGTTTCCATAGCTAAATAGAAGAGAAATGAGAGTTAGAGCATTGTACAAGCAATACCCAAAACATTATATATATTGCAAAAAGTGAGTCATGGCTTTAAGAAAGAAATTTATGCTTTTCTAAACAGTCTAAACATCTTCTTTGTAAGGTTCTAAATCTAAACACTGAAGGAATTTTCTCAATAGATTAAAATCTTTCCTGTTCTTCATATTCTGGGAAATATACTGAAAACCAGGCCTGGTGGCACATGCTTGAGATCTCAGCATTAGAATGAAGAGATGGGCAGGTCTTTCGAGCACACTGCTCAGCCAACTGAGTTGAATCCTTAGACCAATGAGGGACCCTATCTTAAAAAACAAGCTAGGTGACTCCAGTAAAGTAGTAAGGTTGATTTCTGCCCTTCTGCCCTCCATGTGCACAGACATAGACATGAACCCTCATGAACATGTTGTACACAACCAAAAAAAAATCCATAAACACATAATCAAAGCAGGTGAATGAATCAGTTGTGTTCTAATCATGTAGTCGGACAAAAATCACAGTAATTCTGTCAGGTACAGGCATAAACACTTAGCACAATAGCCAGAGTCAATCCAGATGACATATGTTACTGGGCTCCTGAGGCATCTGTGTCAAGTCTGGGATTTTTCTGCCCTCTCTATCACTCCCGTATCTCCTGAGGCATCTATCTCAAGTCTGGGATTTTTCTGCCCTCTCTGTCACTCCCATATCTCCAGGATCATTAACTACTTTCAAGGAAAACATTAACTTTTTCCCTTCATAACCACCATGCCCATGTCTCCATTTTAATACACTTATTATTTGCATTGTATGTAGCCATTACATGCTTGTTTTCATGAGAAAGTGCTGTCTTATTTTAACCATTATCCACTGTAACACTTTTTTATATTATAATGTATTACATTATATTATAATGTATTTGCAGAAAGTTATACCCATAATGATTAGAAGACATACTTAGAACTATATGAATGAACAGGGGGGTTAGAAATGGAATCAAATAAAATTTAAAATTTTTCTCAGGTAAGCAATGGTAACACACACCTGTAGACTCAGTACTGGGGAGGCTGAATTTATGAGTCTGAAGCCAGCCTGGGCTACACAGTGAGACCCTATCTTAAAAATAAAAGAAATAGTTCCCAAAGTTGGTTGCCTGAGCAGTGAACTAAGTAACTCACTGTCTCTCAGTGAAGGCACAGCTGCAATTATTAGCTAGTGAAAGTCAGCCCTCCAACAAATAGTAAGGCCTTGGGAGGTCTGCGATAATCAAAACCATTACCTTTGAAAGTGTCCGCTACAATCAACAATGCCCTTTGTCACTTCTCTATAACTGGCAGATTCTCCTGTCCTGAAATCCATTCTTTGTGTTCACAGTGACACAAACCACAACACAGTATTTCTAATTTACAGAGACATAAAGTGCTCTTCTTCACTCCCTTCTTGAATTGTATAGGAAGGTGGGCTGGGAAAACACAGTGGCAAGATTGCCAATTTGAGGCCTCATATGAGATAGAGCACAGCAGTTTGGAAATCTCATCCCAGGGTAGTCTGGACAAAACCAGCAGTGGGCTCACAATTTGGATTTTCCTAAGTGCCTAGTTCCATGGCTTCAGATGGACCTTATACACTATTTGGGCCAGCTATACTCTGCGAATTACCTTCTCTGGTACTTAATTGAACTCACAGGTAAATATTCAACAGTCCCCTCTAATGAAAGACTCATAAAGTTACAGATGCCTAAAATATCAATAAACAATTGAATTAGGTCTAATCTAAGTCCAAATGAATGCTATTTTAAATATAACTTCTTAGAACTCAAGTTTATAAGTGGGAATATCAAGTTTATTACTGGGAATATTTGAGTATACCATTCATTTCCCCCCTTAATTGTAGTATTCTGGATATCTCATCAATTGGTAATATAAACCTACTCAATAAAATTGAGCCATTAATGAAGTTTGATGTACATAAACGTCACCCAGAAAACATATTACATATGCAGAATCCATAATCTAATCACCAGAGATATGGGCTCACAAGTGAGCTTATATCTGCAGAAAACTACAAGATGGTCCCCAGGGAAAATTGTAGGAAAGTGTATTCCAATATTTCCTTCATCTAAATCAATTTTCAAATGCCTGACTTCTGATCACAATCTTCACCCTTCTGGGTGATTAATTACTCATATCTCTTGTATCAACCATGATGTAATATTTAGCAATTTAACACTATACAGCCCTGTACTCTTGGTTAGTTGTCTTAAAATGTGTTTATTCCCATTGTCCCAAAACAAATTATAAATACCTAGATCTAGGATGCATGTCTTAATGTTTTCAACATAGAGCCCAATGTTACCTATTTTCACTGCATTGAATTCTCCCCCACCATCCCTTTCCTTCTGTCTTTCTCATGCTGGGAATGGCACCCGAGGCCTGAAATATGCCAGTAAGTCATATTCTCTGCCCCTTCTCCTTTCATTTAAATCCATTTCTATTGGTAAAGGGTTCTGTTACCTAAATTGTTCTTACAAAAACTAACAATCATCTCCAAAATGCCACATCCCATCCTTAGTCCTCTTTTGCATCTAATTTTACTAATCAGCAACTTCTTCCATGACACTCTTGATTCACTTGGCTCAAAGCACTACACATTTATTAGCTCTATGTCATTCCTATCTCCTTGTTTGCCCCATGCCATCCTTCTTCCACGGTTCCTTCACTTTTCTCCAAACTCTTAATTTGGGATGTCTCAGGTTTATTCATGTACTTCTTGACATCTGTTCTTCCTTGGTAATCTTACAGTCTGAAACTTTAGTATAATTTGGCATTATTAACTGAAATGCAAAATATATGCTGATGATTTCCAACTTTACATCCCCAGTTTAGACCTGTCTCCTGAATACCCTCAATACAGACCACACCCATCTTCACTTGAAACCTAATTGCCATCTCAACTTGTTCTAAAACTGAACTTGGGTTCTTGTCCCCAAACCCATTCTACCTACAGCACCATTCCAATTACTTGGGTCTAAATCTTGAGACATCTATAACTCTTCAATTTTTTTTTGTTTTTCTTACACCTCATATCTAATCTGTCAGGAAATCTTATTAGCTCTACATTCAAAATATATTCAGGACCTGCCATTTCATTTCATCCCTCCAACAGTATCCATTCAGATGTGATAACTTTTCTCTTGGACTATTGAAGTAATCTCATAGGTTGTCACAAATCTACTATCATTTTTGTATAGTCCATTCTTAACACTGTACAGGAGATATTCTTCTAATAGGCCAGCCTAATTAGGTCATTTCTCTGGTCAAATCTTCCAATGCTTCTTCCTTATCTTTCTAAATACCCAAAGTCCCTATGATTGCCGGCAAAACCTTATGTGACTTCACATTTTGTTACATCTTTCACCTTGTGTTCATGAGGTACATCTTGCTCTTCCCTCATCTTCTCCATGCACATTGGTCTCTGGAGAGTTTCTACACACTCTAGTCATGTGCATTGTTCAGAGCATTTATACTGACACTTCCTTCTGCTTGGACTATGTACTATGTTCCTTTGCCTCAGAGAAATCTATCAGAGCAGCACTGAAAATTTCAACTAGGGATATTCATCATTTATGTACTCCTAGATCTTTTGTGTGGAAAAGTAATGCTTTCTCTGTTTAATGTGGTGCTTAACACATTCTATATGCTATCTGATGTACTTGGGTGCCTTTCGTGCATATTTCCCTCAACTAGAATGAACTTTGATGAGGGGCCATCCAAGTCTACCCTAAAAGCTAGCCTAATCCCAACAAAAGGACACAGCCATGCTGACTGATGTCCTTCCATGTAAAATGCAGTTGATTCCCAGGCACTGATATGCCTCAAGATCCCCCAGGGTGCCTTGTAAAGAGATTGCTGGGCCCTGTCCCAACATTTCTTTCTCATCCATCCAGAAGCACATGAATTAATTAATTCTCCCAAGTATGGGAGTTTGAAATTTAAATAAAACTCTAAAGTTCTTAAAAATAAACAATGAGTTCTTGACAGACAAATAACATCATGTCGCAGCAAAGTCATACCTTCCCACACTCCATATTATTCACAGACAAGGAGTTAAACCATTTTTATAGATACAGCATAACACTTTGTTCTCTTCCCTTCAAATTTTGACAACAGCATGGGACCCCATTCAATCTGACCAACTTAAGAGTGCTTTTTCGTCTTCAAGTCTTAACACATGTTCCCTTTATTATTCTCTCCCAGCATCTCCCAACCCATTATCTCCCTCACACAGAGCCACAATTTTTAGTTTGCATTCTATTCAAGCATCTGCAAGGTTCTCCCACATTTTTTCCCTGACTTTTTTCTTCAAGGCCTGCTCATCCTAAAGAATCAAAAGGTAGCCACAACCAGTGCCCATGTTCTACGTGAACAATTCAGGATCGGATTGTGCCTCGTGTATATTAGGGATACTTTGGAAAAATCTGTCTTCTGAAATTAACATTCAGCAATATAAGCAGTCTATTCTTACTGGACTCAAACCAAATCTCTCAAGTCAGAGCAACATGAATTTTCTAAAATTACATGCTGTAAAATACTAACAAACCATTGAAATTTCTCTAGCAGGGGTTGGCAAACCATAGTCTAAGAGAGAAATCCAGCTGGCCACCTGTGTTTGTAAGTCTTTGAGCTAAATGTATACTTTTACATGGTTGAAAAGAAAAAGATCAGAATAATACATTGTGATATGTAAATGTTTTATGAAATTCAAATGTCAATTTCCATAAAATGTTTTACTGAAACACAGTTACATATGTGTTTACATTCTGTCTATGTAACTTTCACACTATAATGGCATATCTGGTGGCTGTAATGGAGGCTGTATGGCCCAGAAATTCAAAGCCATGTACTCTCTGACCCTTGAAATCAGCTGACTTCTCTGCTGCATTATTCCAAGAGAAAGACAGACAGACAGATATGGAAAGACATCAGGCCAGGGATGACAGGACTTTAGAGGTCTCCAAATCACACATTAAAATAAACTCTTAAGGGAGAGACTGTCAATCCCCACGCATTCATTAACCTTATCGGAAAGCTACAATAAATTGTCCCTGGGCTCAAAATCAAATGAGCTGTGTGACAGGGTTAGGTTATAAATTCCAAACATCTTTGGGAAAGATAGAACTACAATCGAGGTCCCCCCAGACACCTGTCTAGTTCCATGAACTTTTTGAAGTTCCTCCGATGAGGTGTGGGCTTGAGGCCTACGCAGGAGCGGAAAGAATCCTCTTCAGACCCAAAGCCAGCAGTGTAAGGTGGGTATTTCCTTTCTATTTCTGGAAGAGGAGGAGGCTTGCATGAAATGGCGGTAAAATCATCTATAACAAAACACAGGCAAACAAAACATCAATATTTTTTTGCCCTGATTATGGCTGTTTTGAAAGGTCTGTTATTATTTCAAGATGAACATGAAGATTTTGTAGACTATTTTAAACTCTTTCAAACAAAACATGAGAGTAGGTTTCAATCGTGTTTATAACAACCAGAGCTCACTTACTAGTCATTGGTTCAAAGGGGAAAAAAAGCAGAAATCTTTATCAAATAACCTCACACCCCCATTTCTGAATATTATTTTGCTCTTCCCTTGATTTTTCAACAATATGAAAATTTAAACTTGAAAATTTATCCTATCAATTTCATGTTTTAACCTGCAATTTGGTCCTCTCCTATCTTCAGATAACATTCACTAATAAAAGTTATTTTCCCACTAGGAATGACTCCTGACTGCTTCCCTTTTAACTTTACCCATTGGTCAGTTCTTCCTCCTTGAATCCACTTTTTTTAAGCCCTCTTCCTTGCCTCCAATTCAACTCTAAGACACTGTGTTTCACTGTCTATTAACAAAACAAAACCCCCTTCCTGTCACCAGCCACTGTTCCAGGTCACTCACGTTATTGCTCAGCATAAGATTGCAACTGTAGTCATAATGAAGTAAAACCCCAAACAGTTAAGGATACCCAATTGCCTACACTCTTAAATGGAGCATGATATGATCAATGCTGTTGAGTTTATTTTTTACTTATCATGTGTAAGAAATGAGAGAGTGGGGCAAGCTTACAATATCTCCAGAAGCTCTTAGGTAATCATTTATAGTGTTGTCATCTTTAAGAACCAAGTGTGCTTTCTAGAACAAACAACATACTGACCCAATCTATCCAAGCCACCGTGTTTGAACTACTACAAATGGCAAAAGAGATTCTAGAACATTTCCCAAAATAAAATTAAAACAGATTTCTTTCTTTGTATTTCTTTCTTCCCCAAGCTTTATAGGTGTTTCAGTTGTGAACAAAAAGTGCTCTACAAATGTAAATATTTCCTTCTCAGTAGTCACACTTCTAATAGAAGAAATAATCAAGATTTTGGTACACATCGTTAGAAAAAATGCACACCAATGTTCAGTGGGTTTTTTAATTGATCAAAAGGTTAAGGGTGTGAGGCCATTTCTAATTCTGATTTGAAAACATTTTTTCAGCTTTCAACTCTTCTTAGATTTCCTAGCTGCTTTGTATGAGATTTTTCTGAGCCACAATCCCCAGAAGAGCATTGGTTTATCTTAACAGAAACTGCTCACAGCAGACATGTGGACAAAGGAATTGCCAGAAAATATTTCTCCATGGCTCAGTGAAAAGAGACAACCAGCGTGTTCTTATGGAGAATCTCATCAACCTTTCTTAATGTTCATTTTGTGGTTAAAAAGACATCTTGGTAAAAAGAGAAAAGCCCAAATCTTCAAATTTAAACTGCAGCAGACTCTATCCTTGCTCATCATTACATCAAAAACACCACTGCTTGCTACCTTTTTTTCCAGGGCAAGCACCATAGAAATGGCAGGAAAGCTTTATGTAATTAAAAAATTGGGGCCTGAGCAGTTTCTTCCAACAAGGGCATATCCATACAACTCTACCTACTAATCAGAGTGCACTGGCCACAAGATTACACTACATGTTAATCTTAGTGCACTAACCGAAGATTTCGATTCTTCATCGCAAAGTCATTAAGAATATATTCTATAGCCTTCACTACAAGTCTTAAAACATGGTGTTGTTTTCTCAACTACCTAATTTTTGCAACAGATTTAAGTAACAAAAGAACCAATTTAGGGCTTTCCTCTGCGCCCACAGTGCCATCTAGTGTATAAAAAGTGACAACTGTTCCACTTTAGCTCCCTTGACTTTTATAACATACAGATCCTTTTTGGAAACTCTGGATCAAGATTTAACTTTAAATTGCGTCTCCCTGGTAGCTCACATAGATTCACAAAGCAGCACAATAATACATGAATGAGAAGTTGGCTGTCATTGGGTTTTCATCACCCCATATACCCTGCCTATTTCAGATGCTGAGTAAATAAAAAGGCACACCCTTTTGTACTAAGCATCTTCCCAAATGTATTTTCTAACTAAAATTTGGGTAGACACTGAAAAACTCATGTCTTCCAAATACACTGATTCTTCTCATTCCAAATGACTTGTACACATGAATTGAATACCCATCCATGACTGACTAGACTCAAACAAACTTCAGAGAGATTGTGTATAGAAATTGAGTTTAATGATTCTACAAGCCATCTCTGGTAGAAGCATTATTGGTGAAAGGCACGAAATACCTCAACGTTCATCTCATGTGATCTCATATCCAACAGATAGAACCAGACTTTAGGAAATCTGAAACTTATGTAATTTTGAAAAAAAAATTATTCAAGCCAAAGAATGCCAAATTACTAAGATAAAATTAGTCCAGGGCCTTTGACTAGGACCCCTATATAAAGGAAGAACCTTGAAAACTATGAAACGTACCTTAGCTTCTAAGGAACTCCATCTCTGCTTGTATACATAGACTAAACAATTAGTGAATTACACAGTCAGAACTCAAAGTTCTATTTCTCAACCATCCTTACTAACTCTACAGGATGGAAGAAAGAAATAAACCTGGGAAGTCTATCAAGGCCACATGGTAAGCCTTACACCAGTTCTGTCTCTGCTTCTCGTTTCCTCAAGTAACCACTGACCTGTCCTCTGCCATCTTCTCTTCCTTCTATTCATGAGAGGGCAGAGATGGCCATAACTGATTACAGAAAATGAAAGGTGCTTTAAAATTATCTTAACCTTAGTCTCAATAGAAAGATGCAAAACCCTTGAGAATGAATGTTACTGCTTTGGTTTTACCAATCACCAAAATCGATGATCAGAAATTAGTCCTATAAAGTGGGTATAGTGCTCTATGCGCGTAAATCCCAGTGTCGGGAGGCTGAGTCAGGAAGATTGCCATGGACACATGACCAGCTTGTGCTATATAGTGAGTACCTAATTAGTCAGGACTACATAGCAAGACTGTTAGAGGAAAGCAGACAGAAGAGAGAGGGTAAAGAATGGGAGGAGAGAGTAGAAAGTAGAGAAAAATCTTCCTAATAAATAACCTAAGGCATAAATTCCTAGATAAGAATAGTTAAAATTCAGATCTCTTGTCTTTTTAGTGCCAAGAAAGACAAACTAGAACCCATGGAACCTTTTTAAATCTTCATCTACAGGAAAAAAAAACAATCTTTTACATGCCCATCTACTTTTGTCCACGTCAACAATGAGGGAGTGGACTACTCCATCCTGTCAGGGAGGACATCAGCAGCAAGATGGCCACACTGGATGATGTAGATATTACAATGGACAAAACTGTGTAAGACATCTATGAAATTACCATCTCCTTGGAATCTTAAAATGAATGAAAGAATCTCATCTTTCTATGGGACTGCTTCTTATCTAGAGGCTCAAATGTCTTTCAGAATTCTGTCAAACCCTATACTTCTGCACAAATAGGAAAGATAGCCATATATCTTCCTTGGATTGTGGCCAACTCTTCTTCTTTGTCTACCAATTTTTTTCTTTCCTAAAATAAGTTGGAACACTACTATGTAAGACAGAGGTCTAAAGTACTAAGGCTGAATAATGCATTAGAGATTGCCCCTGGGGGCTAGGGAGATGGCTCAGTTGGCAAAGTCGCTACACAAGCATGCATATCTGAGTTCTATACCCAGCATCTACGTATAAAACAGGCAAGCATGACAGCATCTGCCTATAATATCAACAATGGGGAGATTGGGTTTACTAGCCAGCCAGTCTAGCAGAACTGGTGAACTCCAGGTTCAGTGAAAGTCTATGTCTCAAAATCATGGTAGAGAGCCATTGAGGAAGACACCCAACATTGATCTTTTGCTACCACATATAGACACATGCATCTACCAACAGGAACACACACACACACACACACACCTGCACACAGAGACAAACAGGCAAAGACCGACAGACAGACAGACAGACAGACAGACAGACAGACAGACAGATAGATAGATAGATAGATAGATAGATAGATAGATAGAAACACACACACAAACATACACAGAACCTTTTCCAGGTTCATAGTTACTGGTGGCACTTTGTTCTGGTTTAGGCTTCAGTAACAGTAAAACATAATATATAAAATTCTATCTTATCAATTTTTAAGACCAGATGAATTACCAACAAAATTATCACCCTTACTATCACATTAATACTGTTCATTAAAATTGCTTGTTAATGTTTATGTCAAATGTTACAGTACATGGAAAAGTTTCTCTTCCTTATCAATATCTTTACCAACATGTCACAGCCAGTAATGAAGAAAAATAAAGATCACTTCTTTAATTTTTAATTGCCAGAAATAACTAACTAATAACAAATTTAAGTAACGGAGTACATAAATATAACTTCACAAAAGTCAGCAAAAAGCAAATGTAAAGATTATTAGAGAATGTGAATCCACTTCTCCAGATTCCACTATGGATATAATCTATAGTAATTTGTAACATTAAGTGTGGTATTAAAACTCAAAGCATGTTTTGTAATAGTATTTGTTAAATAGGACATTTTAGCATGTTGTAAGAAGTATTAAAAAGTCAGTGTGACTATGAAATTCTTCCTAAATTTGTATTAATATAATTTTCTGCTTTAAAATATGCTGCTGTGATAACTTTGAAGGCACAAAATACATTTTTACATAATACAGTCTAGAGGGAACAAAGAAAAATGGACTAAAAGAAATTAAACATAAGGACAGATTCAAGTGGAATGGACTAGGGAAAATTTAAAACCAATACATTTACCCAGAACAGCTAGGTTTGGGGCATACTGGAAAACTCACACTACGTAATAAAAATCCCTGTAGAAGCTACTAAAGAAATGGATGAGTGACCAACTTCTTCTACTACAGCGTTCATTTTTCCCTAATGTAAATACTGCATTCTCAAGTTAAGCTGACAAACAGCCAAATTTTGAACTCAGTTTGGGAAATTATATGCTATCTTGTAATTGTTATAATAATCTGTAATCTTTTACTATATCCTTTTATGAGAGTAATCTTTAGGTGTTTATAATGGTTTTCTGTGAATCATCATCAAATTTTCCATCTTCACTGAAGGTGTACTAATTCTAAACAGATATCTATACTCACTAATGGCAAATTCTTTTCCTCAGTGATTTAAGGGCCACTAGAAACTTCCTGGATGATTGTTTATAATCCTCAAAATAAATATGTTCATTGTGTCTACTAAAGAGAACCAATTATAGAAATTAAAGTGAAAGTACAGCCACCAAGTTGACTCTTGTCATACCCAGACATGTTCGTCAGTCTAGCATGCAGATGTGGTAGAACAATTCTCTTAATGAACCTGAAAGGAAAACCGGAAGTCCTTTCCATTTGAATTGCTTTGTGTGCTTTATGCACCTCCCCTCAGAATATAGACTCTTGGGATACGCAATACTACACAGTGCAAACAACACAAAGGATGACAGCCTCTTCTCATTCAGACACAAAGAATCTGGCTTGCTTTTTTGAATTAAATATTTTTTATTTATTTTGATCGTGTTTTCACCTCCTCTAACTCCTCACAGATCTTCGTCACCTCCCCACCCACCGAACTTCACATTCTAGCCCTCTCTCCCAAAATAACAAAACAAAACCCCCACAAAAAAATACAAAATGAAAAACGAGCAAAAATCAATAAGACAAAAACAGGTCAAAATGAAACAAAATATTAAAAAACTTTATTTTTAAGAAGCTACAGGTGCTCAGCTTCATTTTACCACTCACAGAGCATGTTTAAGTGAATAAGCCATAGTTCATAGAAGTACACATCAATTCTCCAGATATGTAGTACACACACCCAAATTCAGCCCATTATGGATTTTTAAAGCGCTGTATCAGTACTGATCATGTATAGTCTCTTTTCCTGTCATTCTCCCATAAATAATAGCAAATATTTACATAGCATTTATATTTAATTAGGTATCACAAGTAACATAAAATTGATTTAAAGTAGCAAGGCACCTGCTTGTTACCCAAGTTACATAGGAGGCTAAGGAGGAAGTATTGCCAAATTCAATGCCAGACTGAAAAAGATGATGAGATCCTGTCTCAAACTGAATGAATGAATGAATGAATGAATGAATGAATGAATGAATGAGTGAATGCATACATAAAACAGTATATAGGAGAATGTGTATAGGTTCTTTGCAAGTGATATATCATTTCAGTGAAAGTCTTAGGCATCTCTCAGAGGTAGCTATAAAGGAAGGGATTACATAGAGTACTAGACACTATCACAATTCCAAACCCCATCCTGGTAGGTCAGCAAATCCTGTCAGTTACAGCAGAAATAGGTATGTAGATTATGAGTACAGACAAGGTTTAGAAAGTATGTAGTAATGGGAGTTTAATAAATGAAGATTTGGATATTAGATTTTATAGCGCACCCTTTGCCTGCTTCTAGATCCTCATAATATTGCATAATGTGGTGCAGGTCTCAGATCCCCTCTTTTAGACTATAAGCCTCTTCTATAACTCTGCATCACCTCTAGCCTACTGCACTGACCTACACATAGTACGTACATAATAAATCACTGGTTTTCACTCAACTCAACTTACTTGCCTGGAATGGAATTGATACCTATGGAAAGAGAAACGGGAAGCCTATCTAGACCTCACCAGGAAATGCAAAGCTAACTGGTGCAAGAGATTTCCCTAGAGAACTCAAGTGAATGTCATCCATTGTGGTAAGCAAACATTAAATGAAGAGAAGGGATCCAACACTTCTAGTTCAAGTGTTCTACCAGAATAGTATACACTATAGAGAGAACGAGGCTTATAAAGGGAAATGGAAGCCCCTAGCATGAGGCAGACAAGTTTAATTCTTGGCTTTTTCTCTATCACATACCCTTGGACAACTGAGCTCAAAGGACCTCAGTTTCTTCACCTCTAACATGGAGACAATGAACCTGCTCCTAGAAGCCTGTTTTTAGGAATATGAAAAGAACAAAAGGAAATCTTAAGTAGGGCATAAAGTGCTAAAAATATTTCCTAACCAATGTGAGCATCATCTACCAATTCCATACTTTGTCCAATAATAGGTCTTGGTAAATTCATCACAGTCACATTGATGGTGGCACCTATAGTCAGGTCCCGATCTGTGTAAAACTCTTGCTCTACTTTTCCTAGCTGATAATCAGAGGAAAAATAGCATTAGCCCCAAGCATCTGCCCAAGAACTACATGCCTTTTCCCAAGAAAAAATTAAAATTGTTATAATTATACTGGACTTCCCTGTCAGTACCCTGTCCCTTTAAGAGACAAGCTCTGCCCACTCCCAATCTCTCCCTTCCTGCCACTGCTCTCTTTACTTTCTCCCTCTCTGCATACCCTTCTTCTGAGGAGGCAGCTCTCTGCCTCCTTNCTTTCTCCCTCTCTGCATACCCTTCTTCTGAAGAGGCAGCTCTCTGCCTCCTTCTCCCCTCTCTTTTTCTTTCTCTTTCTCTCTCTCTTCCTCCCCTCCCTTCCTCCCCCTTTAATAAAACCTCACACTCTGTCTCCATCGCATGTATTCTGCTTCTCACATGGTCCCCCACCCACCATGGGACTCACCAAGGTCTCTCTTGCGCAAAATCTTTCAAAAATCACCTTATGATTTTTGTAATCATCATTTACAATTAAATTTTAAAATCAAATCAACTCTAAGAATTAATTTTTTATCTTTTTCGTGCCTATGTGTGTGATGTGTTGTGTATGTACATGTGTGTTCATGTGCATGATTCATGTTGAATATAGATGTACACATGCCACAGATCATGCATGGAATTCAGAGGACAACCTTAGGTGATGATGCTTACCTTCCATCTCCTTTGAAAGAGGATCTCTTTGTTGTTAGGCACTGTGTATGCCACACTAGCTAGCCTTTGAGCAGCTGAGGACTCCCCAGTTTCCCATATCACTCATCAGAGTACTGGGATTACAGATGAACTTGACCATGCCTAAATTTACATATCTTCTGGGGAGGGGTTCATACTTAGGTCTTTACATTTGCACAGCAAGCACTTTCCCCACTCAGCCATCTTTTCAGCATTATTTTAACACTGTAGTGCTTGCACAAGCAATGCAATTTAATGCATATATTTCTATATGCACTTAAATATGCTTATTATTGACAAAGCACAATAGAATGCATATAATTATATATTTCTTGATTTCATTCACTAGCTCACAAGGCAAGAATATACAATTCACCCCAACATTCAGATTTCTCAGACGTCACATAGGAATCAGTAGCAAAACCCCAGACTCCTCACCTGGTATTTGTCCAACAGATAGCCATCTGCTCGCCATTCTGACAAGCCCCCATACACATTGAGGACTGCTTGGTCTGTTATCTGGCCTGGTTGAAATATTCCAGGTGGGCCATGCTGTAAGATAAAGTCCAAACATGGTACGTGTCTCCAGACACAGAGATGGTGCAGTCCCAGGATACATGCCAGAAATGGGCACCACATAGCTCTATTCTAACATCTGTGGAAGCCAGTCTATCCACCTCTTGTTCTGCTACCACATGTCCTTCACAGTCCTGATAGACATTTTTCCTCAAATACCTCCATCCTATAGGTTTTTGTCTTTTTTGTTCTTTTGTTTTTATTTTTGAGACAAGGTTTCATGTAGAAGAGGATGACCTCAAACTCAAGTATCTTAGGATGACCTTGAACTCCTGATCTTTCTTTACGTTTCACCTGTTAGGATTATAGGCATACATCACCACAGCCAACCTTCTATCCTGCAAGTAGCCATCTGCTTAGTTCTCCATTGAATGACCAGACATATGGAGAACCACACAATCCATTGTCTGCTTCCATTTCCAGACTTGACGAAAATATACACCATGGACTCAGGCTACTTTCTATATTTCTCCAATTGTTGTACAGGCAGTCATCTTTTTTTT